>NCQT01109114.1:7385-18257 GCA_002740465.1 Stenocereus thurberi
ATCCAAGGCGAAGGAAGCAACGCACGACCTTGAACTTCCCAAAATGGTTCAAGACATCTTCTACGCCATGCTGCTTAACGACACCATAGAACTGGGCATCGTGAGCGGTTTTATAGCCGCTGACTTAAAGGCGTCCCTTGAAGGTTTGAGGTGGTCACTCTTTGAGTCTTGGATGCATGTTAATAGGCGCAACCTCCTGGGGGTATAGCTTTGCCAACAGACTCGCCCGGGAAGTGCTCGAGAGTTTGCAAACGGTCGCAAGGAGAGCTTGGGCTCTAACAACCCCCATTCCCTTCTAGTGATGATGAGTAGGGTAAGATTTTTCAAAGAATTTCCCTATATCATGCTTCTTTATGCTCCTCCTTCCCAAACGTGTGTGTAATCATGGGTTTTGATAATAAAAATGCCACCGCCTTATCCTAGTGCATGATTCCTCCATGTTTTGTTCTTGTTTTGTAAATGGGGCCACGTGGCAAGAGCGAAGTGGCTCGCTGTTGCTTTGGGAGGTGCGCTGTCCTTCGAGTTACCTTCTCCTTCCTATGAAAAGGAGGGGATAGGTCCTTTGGGAGGTGTCATCCAATGAATTCCTCGGCCTTTGCGGAGTGAGAGAGGATAGGAGTGACGGGAATGGAAAAGAGAAAATAAAGGGAAATGATCCTTTTTCTAAATTTCTCTAGTACCGAGCAGGTGGCAGAGTATGCTCGGGACACCTTTCGTTGGTCTCTGAGGGAGTCTTCGGCTCTCCGCCCGAACCCGCTCCTCGAGGATTATCATGGCTTTCGACCGGCTTTCGATCTTGGGGTGGCATCGCAGTATGCCCATAACTCCAACATCTCAGAGATGGTGCGAACGGCCTTCTATGCTATGGTCCTGAATGATGCTGCACAACTGGGGCTTTCGTGCAGGATCGAAATGAACAGCATGATGTCGGCCCTGCGATGTTTTAATTGGGCTGTCATTGAGACCTGGCTATGGCGAAACAAGCTAAGGCTCCGAAGGGCTCAGATCCCCTGTCTTGTGAATCCACCCGCGGACCCCGCGGCATCGAGCGGCCCAGTGGAAGATTCGGGTTTTAGCGACGCCCTTCCTTCTTCAAGTGGTGAAGAGTAGACTTAGGAGTTCTATTGTTTATTGTTTCTCCCCATCCCTTCTTTTTTCTCTTTTTTTTTAGTCATCATGTAATGAATTGGCTGTTTTAATAAAATCCATTTACCTTTCTAAGGATGGCTCGTTTCTGCTTTGTGTTTAGTAACTTCATGTATATGGGGATTGCATATATATATCGCTCGGCCTAAAGACACTTGAGGGTTCTCATCCGTTTAATGTAGCCTGCAGGTAAAAGCACTTGGCGTTGCAGCCAATCTTATGGGGCTCAACTCCTGGGGTAGCGTTCAGCATTGGGAGCGAGCTTGGAGGTTTTCAGCCCCCTTTTGAACTAGGGATGCGGCATGACCGTCCCTGGTGCCTCGCTTCTGGACTCCCCACCACCAATAAGCCGAGCGTGTTGATCCTTAGTCCTCATTAGGGCTAAGAGTGTAACGATCGACCCTAAGGCTGTGGTGATGAGCTCCCAGCTCCCCTTAGGGCTAAGAGTGCAGCGATTGACTTTAAGACCACACCCATAGTCTCTCAGCCCCCACCCTCTTAGGGGGGCTCGGAATGTAGCAACCGACCACTAAGCTGTGCTCAGTAATCCTTCCGTCCTTGAATATAGAGGCCGACCATCAGGCCGCGCTCCCAGTTCCTGGGCCCCCGTTGGGACTAAGGGTGTCGCGAGCGGTTTTAAGGCTATGCTCATAGACCCTTATGCCCCATTGGGGGTAAGAGTATGAAGCCGTGCTTATGGACCCTTGATTATAGCGACCGGGCATTAGGCCATACTCCCGCCTTCCTTGGCCCCCGCTGGGGCTAAGAGCATAGCGACCGACCCCGAGGCCGTGCTCGTGAACCCTCAGGCACAGAGTTTTAGGGTTTTTGTGGCAGGTGATGAGACTGAGCTTAGGAACCCTTAGTCCACAAGCGATGGCGGGACATTTTGATGCCACATGGTGGGAGTTGAGTGGGGTTCTGTCATTTTGGGTGCCTTGGGAGGATTGCCCCCTCTTCCCCTCCCCACTCCTCCTTTTTCACCCCCTTTATAAGAGAAGTGGGGCTCTCACATATGGAATCATTTTTCATTCGCATTGAAGAGGGCATTTAGAGAGAGAAGGAAGTTCTAGAGAGAGAAGCTCTGTCTCCTCCTTCAACCCATCTTCAATTACACTATAGAATCTTCAACCTCTTCCTTTGATCCTTCAAAAGACTGTTCTGTGTGTTCATCGCAGCCTTCAACCTCTTCCTTTGATCCTTCAAAGGACTGTTCTGTGTGTTCATTGTAGCGTTCAACCTCTTCCCTCAATTTTTTCGTTTTCTGCAGGTACGTCCCTATACCTCTTATGCGAATTATTTGCTGTATTTATATTTGAGCAATCATGCCTTCATCCTCTTCATCGAGTGGGGACATCCCTGAGGTGCTGGTCGGTCCCAACAGGTGGGCCGGCACCTTCAATTTTCTAGCCTCCCGGCCTTTATTGATGGTCGGGTGGTGGCGCACGTTCCCCCAAAAAAATCAGTTTAGGGAACCTAAAAAGATTCCCTACCTGGTTCCGATTTTTCAGCCCGACACTCCCTCATGGTCTCGCAATGAGTATTTGTAAAGCGCATCGTAGAGCTACAAATTAAACCACTACTCTGATTCGTATATAAGATTTATAGCATAGAGAAGTAGAGATCGATCCTACGAGGAAAGATTATGATAGTAAGCTAGTTTAAATCTAATTAAACTTACTACTCTATTTTATTTTACTTTCTCTTTATATTACTAAAATAGATCAAATTAAACAAGTAAAAATCTAGAAAAATTACTTAATATTACCCCTAAATATTGTAAATTTAATTCTAAAAATAAAAACAGTAAATAGCTATCCTAAATATTCTAGAAAAATAAAAAACACAAATAATCACACAATAGTGGACAGAAAATTAAAAAAAAAATAGCGTATCAAAAATTAATATTAAAATTCATAGAAAGTAATCTAAATTAATATTCTTCAAGTTTATAAATTTATATCTCCAGAATTGTATGTAATTAAATTTAGAAAAATTAAAACAGAAAATTAACCACAGAAAATTAAAAAAGCAAATAAAACATGAAATAAGAGAAATAATAAACTGCACTAATACAATTACGAAAATAAATTAAAAAATACCCAAATTTTAAAATATAATTTTCTAGACTTAAGAAAACCCTAAAAACATAAAATAAAAATTAAAAACATAATTTTCAGAATTATTGAAGTAAAAACCTGCACGTATTCAATTCACAAAATAATTCTGAAAAATTATCAAATAATTTCCAAAAAATCTGAAATTACATAACGGAAAATGGGAATACTTTATAAACCCTAAAATGGGTTAAAACATGAAAAACATGAAAGGAACTATTTTTAACCTAATTTGTATCAAACCAGTAAATAAACGGCAAAGTGGAATAGAAAATAAATCTGAAAATTTTAATCACACTAAAAACCAAAATATGACTACTCTAAAATCACTAAGACAATCTTAAAGACTACTCTTTTGGGGGGGTAAATAAAATTTATATTAAAGCTTATAAATTTAAGAATAAAATTGACAAACTATAGAGATTAACTAAAAAGCAGCAAATAATTATCAAAGATACCAAATTTATGAAAAATACTTAGTACAATCTATATCCACCATGCGAATTAGTATTTATCATCAATACACAAATCGATTTATCTATGAGTTAGACTGTAGAAGACACCCACTAGTGGATCTTTCCCCTTTTTTCTTATATTGTAGTTTATTTAGGTCAAGCCCTGATGTAAACCCTACTAGTTTTGATAATCCTAATACCAGCGCAAGAATTTTAATCAAACTAGAGCATTAAGCATTAAAAAAGCGTCATCTAATAGCTTGTAATAAATTTACCAGAAAATTAATTTAACAAAGCTCTATAATACCTAATTAAAGGAGATAGGTTTAAACCATTCATGATCAATTAGGGTGATACTTGTGTCTAAAAGAATATAGCGTACTAAAGTCTTTTAAACTAACATATGAATTCATGCTAAACTAATTAGCATACATTCTAATTAATCTAACACGAATATCATAAACGACAAATACTAATCGTTATAGAATCATGAATAAAAATCAACTAGATAATAAAGCATAAAACTTATTTCAAAATAATTAATTTAGCATGGTTTCAAATAGATTATACTAAGTACAAGGAAATTACTCACTCATTGAAAATAAAATCACAACAATTAACCAAAGATTTCATGTCTAACACTAAACTAAACTAAAAAAATTTAGAAAAAAGCAACAGAATAATACTAAGTGAGACGATGATAGTTGATGATGATGAAGATCATCATAATAGGAGAAGATGATGATCGATGATGATGATGATGGAGCCGTGCTGATGCATGAATGATGGAAGAGTTTTTATTGATGATGATAATGGTGAGGTTAGCTGTGGAATGATGTGATGTGTTTTTGGAGGATGATGGGCTAGCGTGAGATGAGTGGATGGTGGCATGAGATGAGTGGATAAGGAGAATACGTATGTTTTTTTTATAATATTATTCTACTAGGTTTTTCTTCTTTGGACTCCTTCTCTTCCAAGTCTTCGAATTTTTCTTCAATTAGGAGCAGTAATCTTATAATTCAAGCCCAAATAAATCCTTATGAAAATAATATTTTTTATAATTCATTATTTTTTTGGACCGACTTGATAATTCCGCTAGAATCCTTCAATCAAACCCAAACTTCGATGTCTTTTCTTCTCCTCTTTCTTTATTAATACTTAACCTAAAATATATAAAATAAACTAAATTAGACAAAATAATACATATACTATAATCAAAATAATTATTAAAAATATGCATGAATTATGACTTAACAATTTCCCCCATACTTAGACTTTGGATGTCCTCGTGCAAAGAAATATAGGACTCGACCTAAAAACGACCCCTCTTTCTTATATAGTCATGCATAAGTGTGATATTTATACTAGGCATTGGCTTGCTTTAAAAACAGTTTTATTCAAAATTAATTAGTTTTCCATCCAACAAGTGAATAAATACTAAACATTACCATCAAAGAATTTCTTCATCAGCCTCACGATATTTCTTTAATGAAGTAATAAGAGCAATAATCATCCATCTCTTTTAAGCACGCATACACCGATCAAGAGGTTTAAAAAGTTTACGATAGAAAATTGAGGTATGGTATTGCTATAGAATCAATTGAACTAGAAGGAATAACTCATCGAAATTGATTCTAAACTTGCCTTGTAACTTTTTTGCACTCTTTTTTTGTTTTTTAAAACTCCAATTACGCACATATTCGAGGCCCATACAGGATCTTAGAAATTAAACACCCTTGTCGCACACTCACCCGAATAGAGGTGCTGGAGTTAATAATTTATTCTCATCACTATTTTTTTTATTTATTTATTGAATGTTAGTGTGATTCGAGTTATTGATCGGCCCAAAAAGGGGCATGACTCTCCCAACATAGGTTACTCTATACATAAGGTTCAACTTGAGAGCTAAACATAAGGGGAAAAGCTGCCGCGCTACCTATTCCTATCCATGTTGGTAATTTAACCTTTTTTTATTTTCTTCTTTCACTTTTGTTTCTTTTATAAGACAAGAAAAGTCACAATTTTAATGAGTTATTCTACTAATTCAATAGTTTAGAAAATGGACTAGGTTATTTTATTGCCTCTGAAGCAGCTATATAATATGATCAAATAAGATGGCTAATCATGACAGTTACTCATTAGAGAGATATATGAGGATCAATTCAAACTTCTTTGAATGACCGCTAGCGTGTTCAGAAGTCTTCACTCATGGAAAAATAAACTACAAATAGCTAAGAAAATAAAAATTTTTAAGCAAGCAAGCCTAGCATAAACTCATATTCATGCATTATTTATCAGAAAAAACACAAATTTTTTATTTCAAGAATGAATACTGTAGGAACTAAATGCATGATGCACGCCCCCTACACTTAATTTATGCATTGCCCCTAATGCATGCAAAAAGATAAAAATAATGAAGATAAAAGTAGAATTAAATGTATGCTTCCCTAAAAAACTTTGGGTTGCCTCCTAGCCAAAGCCTTTGTTTACTGTCGTTTGCTCGATGCAAATGAGGTCATGGATCCTCTAGTCAGATCTCCTCCATTAAGCATACCTGATCTCCTTCATAGAAGTACTTTAACCTGTAACCATTTACCTTGAAAATTTTGCTAATGGCAAAGGATTTAATCTGAACAGCCCTATGTGGATAAGTCCTTACTACTATAAATGGCCCTAGCTATCTAGAGTTCAACTTACCAGGAAAGAGTTTCAATTTTGAATTGAATAATAATACTTTTTCACCCACGTGAAATTTTTTCCCACTAAGCTTAGCATCATGAAAAGCTTTGGCTTTACCTTTATAGATCACTGAATTGTCATAGGCTTCTAGACAAATCTCTTCCAATTCCTGCAATTATAACTTATGTTCCTTTCCTACTATGTCATAGTCTAAACTGCAATGCTTTATAGCCCAATATGATTTATGCTCGAGTTCTACAAGGAGATGACATGCTTTACCAAAAACTAACCTATAAGGTGACATACCTATAGGTGTTTTATATGCAGTCCTATAGGCCTAGAGAACTTCCTCTAACCTAAGACTCCAATCTTTCATATCTGGTCTAACAACCTTTTCTAATATGCCCTTGATCTCTTTATTGGAGATTTCAGCTTGGCCATTAGGTTAGGGATGATAACCAGTAGACACCTTATGAATTTCATGATATTTGGCTAGCAAGGCACCTAAGACTCTATTACAAAAATGTGTTCCCCTATCACTGATGATTGCTTCAGGAACTCCATATCTATACAGAATGAGAGATTTAACATGTTTCGCTATAATTTTAACATCATCAGCTCTAGTAGCCACAGCTTCAATCCACTTAGATACATAGTCAAAAAGCATAACAATGTAAGTAAAACCAAAAGAAGGGGAAAAAGGTCCCATAAAATCAACAACCCATATGCAAAAAATCTTACAAACATACACATCATGCAAAGGCATTTGATTCCTTCTAGATAAATTACCTGGCATGCTTCACATCTTTTGCAAAATTCATAGGCGTCCCTAAAAATAGTAGGCCAATAAACTTCACATTCAAGAACTTTGTGTGCCGTTCTTTGGGTCCAAAATATCCCCCACTTTCGGAGAAGTGACAAAAAGTTAAAATTGAATAAAATTTACTATCATCTACACAATGCCTTATAATCTGATCTCCACAAAATTTTCATAAATATGGTTCATCCCAAACATAATATTTAGATTAAGCTCTTATCTTCTCCTTTTGGGCCCTAGACAAGCCTATAGGAAAGGTTTTGATTATTATATAATTAACCATGTCAGCATATCAAGGTAGCCTATCAATGATAGCATATAAAGTCTCATAAGAAAAACAATCACTCAATGCATTCCCACTCTCCCTATTGTCTAGCCTACTTAGATGGTCAGCTACTAAATTTTCAGCTCCTGGTTTATCTTTAATCTCCAATTGGAATGCTTGTAGTAGTAATACCCATCTAATCAATCTAGGTTTTGAGTCATTCTTACTTAATAGATGTTTAATAGCATAATAATCAGTATAAACAGTAACTTTAACACCCAATAGATTAGGACAAAACTTTTCTAAAGCAAAAACAACAGCATACATTTTCTTTTCTGCAGTAGTGTAGTTACGGTGTGCTAGGTCTAGAGTTCTAGAAGCATAATAAATCACATGAGGTACCTTCCCTACTCTTTGACCTAAGACTGCCCCTACTGCCTTATCACTAGCATGCATCACACATCAATTCAAAAGGTAGGGCCCAGTTGGGGCTTGTACTATAGCAGTGGCGGTCAATTTCAACTTTAATTGGTCAAAAGTTCTCCCATAGTCCTCATTAAAATCAAATAAAGCATCTTTTGCAAGTAAAGCACATAAAGGAGAGACAATCTTAGAAAAATCCTTGATAAATTTCCTATAAAACCCAACATAGCCTAGAAATGACCTCACCTCCTTGACACACTATGATAGGGCAAAGATTGAATGATTTCCACTTTAGCCTTGTCAACCTCTAAGGCCTTGGAAAGACATTACATGGCCTAGTACTACCCCATGCTCCACCCTGAAATGATACTTTTCAAAATTAAGCACTAAATTGGTCTCAATACAAGGCTTAAGTACTAACATAAGATGATGCAAGCACTCATCAAATGAATCGCCTTGTACAGTTAAATCATCCATGAAAACTTCCATGATTTTGGTGATAAAATCAGAAAAGATACTCATCATACATCTTTGAAATGTAGCAGGTTATTACATAGACCAAAAGGCATCCTTCTAAAAGTATAGGTGCCAAAAGGACAGGTAAAAGTGGCCTTTTTTCCGATCCTCATGAGCTATAGAGACCTAAATATAACCTAAATATTCATCAAGAAAGTAATAATGTGACCTCCCAACTAATCTCTCTTACATTTGGTCCATAAAGGGCAATGGAAAATGGTCCTTCTTAGTGGGCTTGTTAAGCTTTTTATAGTCAATTCACACTCTCTAACCACTCTGGACTCTAGCAAGTATCAACTCACCTTCTTTGTTCTGCACGACTGTTGTTACCCCCTTTTTAGGAACCACATGGATAGGACTAACCCACTCAAAATTAGCGATGGGGTATATCACTCTAGCATCTAACCACTTAAGAATTTCTTTTTGAACTACCTCCATCATGGGTGGATTTAGTCTTCACTGAGGGTCTCTCTTAGGCTTAGCATCTGATTCTAATGTAATTTTATGTGAACATAATGTGGAGCTAAGTCCTTTAAAGTCTACTAAAGTCCACTGTAACACTTTACTATGTTCTCTAAGCACCCTAATAGGTCTATCCTCTTGTTCAGATGTAAGTGCATTAGAGATTATAACAGGTAAGGTCTCATAATCCCCTAAATAAGCATACTTAAGATTTTCAAGCAACGGTTTTAGTTCTAACGTAGGGGATGAAATGCGAGAAAGCAGCATCTTCGTGTGACTTTCAGGCAATTCTAGCTTCTTAGGTCTGTCAACTACATGCAATTACAACAAAGACACTCATTATTAATATGGTAATGAAACACAAACTGATCCAAACCTTAAGTACAGTTAACGATTCATCATCATGAGATAGTTCATAAACATCTTGGGATAAATCATTAATCACATCAAGTGCACATAGATTGTTGACATCAATAGGAAATCTCATAGCATCAAAAATATTAAATTTAATAATTTCATCATTAAATTCCATAGTCAGTGTTCCTGCATGCACATCTATTTTTGTCCTAGGTGCTTTAAGAAATGGTCTACCAAGTAATATAGGAACATCATGGCATGCATCATCCATGTCCAATACATAAAAGTCAATAGGAAAAACAAGCTCATTGACTTGGACTAAGACATCTTCTAAAACTCCATCTGGGAATGCATTACTCCTATCAGCTAGCTGAATGATAAATCAGTTTTCTTTAACTCTCCCAAGTGTAGTTTGTCTTAAATGGACCTAGGCATTACATTAATGGAAGCTCCTAAATCAAGCATAGCTTTATCAAGGAAGAGGTTTCTAATTATGCAAGGAATAGAGAATACACCTGGGTCCTTACATTTAGGGGGAAGCTTCTATTGGAAAACAATAGACACGTTTTCCCCCACACTTACGTTTTCGTTTTCTTTCAGTTTATGTTTTGCAGTACAACGCTCTTTAAGGAACTTGGCATAACGAGGCACCTACTTTATGGCATCTAGGAGAGGAATGTTGATCTCTACCTTCCTAAATATTTCTAAGATTTCTTGGTTTGCCTCATCTACCTTAGTGGTTTTCCCTTTTAGTCTACTATGAAAATGTGGTAATGGCTTATAAGGTTCCTTCTTATCCTCACCTACTTCTTTAACATTAGAGGTGGTGTCTTGATCTCGGCTAGGTTCAGGTTTGCTGACCGCTATTTCATGCTCTACCTCTTTATTCTTCATAGGTTCCTTCAACTCTTTCCCACTCCTAAGTGTCATGGCACTCATATTTTTCTTCGGGTTCTGGAATGGTTGAGATGGCAACGTATGTTGTATTTGGGCCTGGAGGTTGCTAACTATGGTATCAATAGCAGTCTGTCACTCCTGGACCTATTTAAGAGTCATCTCTATGTTCTGGAACCTAGTGTCAACCTCCTTTTTCTAGGCATCCATCCTTTTTATGACTTGCTCTAAAAGAAAATTTGTTCTATCCTGAGCAGATGGCTGATGTGATAGTTGGTCAAAACCTGGGGGTTATTCCTAGGTCCATACCTAAGGTTAGGGTGGTCTCTCCATCTGTAATAACCCAACCCTAACCCATATTTATTTATTTAAATCAAATTTATTTATTTAATTAATCATATTTATTTATTTAATTAATCATATTTATTGATTTAATCACTCATTGTTATTTGTTTAAGCAAATCATGTTTATTAATTCAGTTACACTCATTATATATTTGCCGAATTACCTTATGTCATTTAAATTTTTTGCTTTCATTTATCGTATCTAATCATCCCGGTTGAGGGATATTTCATTTGGGTCCCATTTTGGAATTCAAGTTTCATTGATTGTTAATTAAAGTTTCGTTAATTGATTAAATATCCGGTGAATCGATAGTAGGCGTCCATAATTATGGTTTAAGAAATTATTATTATTATTATTATTATTATTATTATTATTATTATTATTATTATTATTAT
>NCQT01109145.1:14603-26762 GCA_002740465.1 Stenocereus thurberi
ACCTTAAAAGTCATATGAAAATTATTCTTTTATCCTAAAAATTGTGACAGTGGGAAAAAATTATGGCAAGTGAAAAGAAGTAAAGTAATTTTGCAAAGCAAGTTTTTATGAAGTTATTATAATGATTTCATTTAGTAATTTAGCTATGTTTATATTTAATTTAAATTATTATTTGAATTATATATTGAAACCAATTATTATTATTTATGCTTTTGTCTGTAGATTTGCAAGGTATACTTCAAAATTCAAGAAAGAAGTGAAGTGAAGAGCTTTGCAATATATTCTACAATTTTAGATTTATAATTTATGCATGTTTATTTGTTTAATTGTGAATTAGTAATTGTCGAAAATCTTAGACTTTAAATTGGTACAATTTAAAATATTTAGAAGTGAATATGTTTAAGTAAATTATTGAAGCTAGTATGTTTAAATTTAGTATGTTTGAACTAATATGTTGAATTAGGTCAGTGAATTTTAATGCAAACTGAAGTTATAAATTATGTATAGAAAATTTGATTATGTTAGAAATTTCGTGATTGAAGGTCTAACATATAAATAAGGTTAGTTTTAAAATCGTGGAATGTAGTTGGAATTTAAGTATGACTTATGCATATGGAATTGAGTTAGCATTTAAAAATGTTAGAATTCAAAATTTTAAATTATGTTGAGCTTAAGTTAACTAGTTTTTGGAATATACTATGCTTGGTATAAACCAAAAATTAACTAGTTGTTTGCATGTTAAATTACATGGCTAATTTAAAGTGAAGTTAGAAATTAAACCTGTGGAGATACATGTTTATATGTGAAGTTAGAAGTTATGTTTAGACAATTTGATTATGTTAGAAATTTAGTAATTGAAAATTTGACATATAAGTGAAGGTAAAAATTAGATGTCTGACTTTAATTGGAATTTAAGTATGATTTAAATTTGTAAAATTTAGTTAGAAATTCAATTATTAAATTAGTTTTTATACATCTTTACATATTAAATTACTTTGTAAAATTAATATGATTGGACTAAGTTGATTATGTTCATATTTAAAATTAGTTGAATATTACTTTATATTGGTATGTTCATGGTAAATTACATGCTAAGTTAGCACGTTTAAATTAATATTATAAGAGTAGCTTGACTACATCCATGTTAAATTACATGTTTAATTTAAAATTATTCAAATATTACTTTAATTTGACGTATGTTACAATTTAAAATTTAAAAGCAAAAATTATTGATTACATGTAGGTGTGGTCATAAAATGGATCCTAGCATCACGAGCGTTTATGAATTTACTTACTGGGGACGATTCACGATGAGAATCTAGGAATAGCTTGTTCAATTTTCTGAATCCTGAAACTGGGTTTACCACCCACGTTACCCCCATAATACCCCACATCATCCCCTACATTACCCACCACCGCAAGACACCCCACCACCAGCCCAAAATGCCCCAAATCTCGAGTTTTAGCTATGGGTCAATGGCCCCTTGTGTTGCTCATCGCAACCTCATCCTACGCCCTTCTCAACTCTTCGTCCTTGAACTAATAATACTATGACCAGCAATGAGGGTGCTGGAGGAGAGGCTAAGCGGACAGTCGAGGACGGTTGCATGCTGGATACAATCACGGATAAACAAAAGCACAAACCATGTACCCTGGATAAATCAAAAGAAGCCAAGGTTGTGGAGTAGGGTAGCCTTCATCTTTAACACATACGCTCCATATGGAGTTCCAAAGATATCAATAAAGGTTTACAATGCTCATTGGAACCAAGTTACTCCATTGATATAACAGATGGTGTGGTTATGTGCTGAAGGCATACTGGACAAACCTAAGTGGGGCAAATAAGGATAATATTAACGAGCTAGCTCATGATTTTTATGTAACCAAAATGAGCAAGAGTATTGACCTCATTCATTGGGAGGTACCATTGAAGGACCAGCCTTAATAGGAGACATTCTATGAGCAATCCATAGAAGCATTGTGTCCAAACATTTTAGGATAAATGAGATAGGGGTATAATCCAATAGCTCCACCTCCGGCACCCCAACAACCTTCGGTGGTGAAGATAAATTGGCTCAAGAAGGGGGTGGGCTAATTGCCCAATAGATTAGCTCAAGAAACCCACCAAGAAAAAGGTGGAGGAAAAAGTTGAGGATTGATGTTAGATATGATGACTAAACAGTTGTCAGTTTTGGGGACAATGAACGTGGAGAAGAATTGCATTTTTGACCGATATGTCAAAAAGTAGGAAAGGAAGGCCGCAATAGCTGAGCAAGTCATTCAATTGCCTTCAAGAAAAGGGAACAACGCCTTATGCGAGGAAGTATAAGGACAATATTCTGAGAATGAATCTTATTAAGATGTGTGTCGAGGATTGCGCTTGGTATAGTCCAATGCAAGAAGAAATTAGGGGCCAGTATTGCCAAACATCGTCCTCAACTGGTCATGAAACCTATTTAGATTAAAACCTAGATTGTTGTCTAAGAAAATGTATGTTATGTATGCTATGTTATCTTAGAAATGTTTGATTTATGTTATATGAAACCTCTTTAATTTATGCAAGGAAATATTTTTTAAGTTTATGTTTGATTGTTTATTACAAAATTAAGTGTATTAGTCACATTACATTTATTATTTATGATTATGTATGTACAGGTGGTTCACAACGAGTGATTCATCCTCCTCATCATCATTAGAGGGGTTAAGCTTCATACTCAAAGAATTTAGTGATGAGACATCAATGTTGAAATATCTTCTAGGCGATGAAATTAACATCAAAAAATAAAACTCCTTATGAAGCTTGGACAAGCTAGACAAGAGAAGAGGGCTTTATCATCATCATGAAGACTAAGAAAGAAGAAAAGATTTATTAGGAGAGATTGAGAAGAGGTTACAATCCCCTCTGCAAAGATTACTTCACTGAAGACTCAATCTGAAACAAAACCTATTTTCACCGTAGATTTAGGATGCAAAAGTACTTATTCCTTCGCATAGCAAAGGCCCTCAGGAATCTTTCTGAGTACTTCTAGTCAAGGTACAACAGTCTTGGTAGGCGTGGGTTGTTTGCTAACTGAGTGCACCGCAACCATACGAATATTGGCTTGTAGTATAGCAGCAGATTGTGTTGATAAATAGTTGAAGATTGGTGAAAGCATAACATTAGAGTGCTTGAAAATTTTTTCTCTAGGGTCATTCAAGTGTTCAGGCAAGAGCGTTTAAGAAAACCAATCTAAGCTGATGTTGCTCATCTATTACGAGTAACGGAAGCCCGTGACTTTCCTAGTATGTTGAGAAGCATTCACTATATGCACTGGCAGTGGAAGAACTATTAGGGGTGTTCAAAACTATCTGTAACCAGAAATCCGAACCAAAAAACCACGAACCGACCCGAAATATTGGGTATTCGAACCGAAATATTTAAAATTTTCAGTTCAGGTACCCGAACCGATGAATTTTTTAGTTTTCGACTTAGATACGATTTCGCTGTTTCGTAATTTCGGGTACCCGAAAATCTGAAACTTTTTTTATTTTATATTTTGTTCGAGAACTTTTTTTTAATTAATTTTCTCTTCCCTAAAGACTTTGTAAGTTAACATATCCCCAAGCCCCATGAAGACAAGGACTTTGATGTTTTGACTTTGTTGCATTTCTTTGTTTAGATGTCTAGGTCTTGTATAAGACTTTGTTGCGTTTGGACAATGGTTTTGGCATGAATATGATATTAGTAAGGTTATGTCTTATGCAGGTGTGAAGTCGTTGAAGTGTGAATAACGTACTGTGTGATGTTGCCACATTGTGTGATAACATCAAGTATTAGTTCCCTTTCAGTACCAAAAAAATTAGTGCATAAAATATGAAAAAAAATATTTTAAAAAAATTGGGTTATTGGTTAACCAAAAATCCGAACCGAAATTTTCGAGTACCTGAATTTTGCGTACCCAAATATTTTGGTTCGGATATAGTTCACCATTATGCCGACCCGAAATTTCGGTACCTAAACCGAAATTTCTCTCATGGTTCGGGTACCCGAACCATGAACACCATTAAGAACTATCCATCTTTGATTGGAAATGTGTTCGCTAAAGGGATTTATAAAGTCCCCACATTGATTTTTGGAGGGTTTCTTCTTATGATCTTTGGATATGACATGCCTTCTTTGGGTGCCTGGGAAGCTTCAATGATTTAAATGTCCTTGATCATTCACCGGTTCTCTAAGAATTCTATGAGAATCAGACCCCAAAATGTAAAATATCGCCAATGGTCACAAGCATAATATCATGTACTTCCTACCTGATGGTATCTATTCAAAATGGCCAATCGTCATGAAAACCACCCCCCTCAAGGACCAAAGGCAAAATTGTTTGTTGAACATTGAGAATCTACTAGGAAGCATGTGGAGAGAGCGAATGTAGTTTTACAAGCTCGCTTCGCCATCATCCATGCCCTGGTCAACACATGGATAAGGCTAACTTAGGTTTGATAATGAAGGCATGTGTTATACTCCACAACATAATCGTGGGTAATTTACATTTGGATGCACCGAGTTTTGGTGTAATCATTTAGAAGACCAGCTTTTCAAAAACTTTACTGCCAGGATTCTCGAGTTTTTGTGTTATTTACATTTGGTGGACAGGTCACTATAAATAAATAAAAATTTATTTTCAAATCCTTTAACTTTTTATATTTGCAAATCTACCCTCAATCCTTAAAAACTTACTTTTGAAAAATTTAAAATTGTATTTGTGATTTTTTGCTTACTAGTAGATCTCGACATGCACAAAAATAATTAAGATTATTAAGCTAATTAATGATTAATTAAGCTAATTAACCGTGATTAACTGCGATTAATGCTTGAATCATCACCTGCTTATCTTGGTCCTAATTATTCACATATTGTTCACTCACTGAAAGGTAATATCTCATTAGCACCTCAATTAAACTATATCACCGATATACTTTTAGAATTAAAAGTTGAATTAGCTAAAATTAAGGCTAAACTAAAACAGCATAAGAATCCGTTAACTGTTGTCGATCTTTCTCTTATTAACAAAGTTAGACATAGCGAAAAAGCTACTCTTAGAATTAGTACACCTTTTTAGCATAAATATCCTTTCCAAAACCCAAAAAACGAGATCCCATTTCCTTTACAAGAGATAAAAATCTAAAAAGAAGTAAGAGAACAATCTGGTGAAAAATCGACTGAAAAGAAAGAAAAAGAAGATGTAGTATGAAAAATATAGTCTTAAAGAGCTAAAAAAATGTTCGATGTAGAACAAAATTCAGAAGAACTAGACAAAATCATGAACGCAATTAGTCATAAATATGACGTTTTGTCTGATGATAATGACGACAACAACAACTCCCAGTGTGGGTCCCGCTTTCGCGGGGTCTGGGGGGATTCAGTTGTAGGAAACCTTACCTCTACCAGCATTACTACCCGTAGAGAGGCCGATTCCAAAAGACCCACGAAAAGAGTTTTGTGAAAATATTTTATAAACGAAAACTTTTGTGAAAAACATTCAATATGAAAACATTTTAAGGAAGAAAGATACAATAGCAAGGATACCCGAGATAAATAAAAGATAAATACAATAACAATTGCTGAAACTATGAAATAAAAGGACAAAGTAATGGAGGAAGGCCACATACCTGGTCGCCCAAGGTAGGCAGACGAGAAACTCTTATCGGAAGACAGTGCAACCTGCATACAAACACCACAATACGAAAAAAAACCACACTACGGGTTCGAGACACCACGATCTATGGTCTTAGTCCTATCCCGCCACAACTTCTTATCCTGAGCCATGTCCTCCGTCAAGCCAGCAACTTTCAAATCCTCTCTAATCACCTCGTCCAGGCTCTTCTTGGGTCTTCCCCTCCCTCTTCTTCCTTCGGAGATGTTGATCCTCTCACAACTCCTCACTGGAGCGTCCACGCTCATCCTCTTCACATGAGCAAACCATCGGAGTCGTGATTCTCTCAACTTATCGTCGATGGGAGCTACTCTAACAAAGTCCCTGATAACTCCATTCCTAATTTTGTCTATCATCGAGTAACCACACATCCACCTTAACATCCTCATCTCTACTACCATTAATCTTTAGACTTGCGTCTTTTTGAGAGGCCAACATTCCGATCCATAAAGAACGGCCGGCCTAACTACCATGCCATAGACTTTGCCTTTTAATCCACGTGGCACCCTCTTATCACACAGCACACCTGAGGAATACTTCCATTTTTGCCAGCCTACTTTTATGCGATGGTTTATATCTTCGTCAATATCCTCATTCTGTTGAATGATCGAGCCTAGAAACTTAAACTTATCAATCTTAAGTATCGGCCTCTCATCCAGGGTGACTTCTCCTCTCGCATCTTCCCTACCACTGAAACAACAATGAAGGTACTCCATCTTCGATCTACTCACTCTAAAACCTCTAGATTTCAGAGAGTGCCTCCAACGCTCTAACTTGTCATTAACTCCTTGTCTGGTCTCATCGATAAGAACAATGTCATCTGCAAAAAGTATAGTCCAAGGTAGCTCGTCCTGAATCCCTCTCGTGAGTTCATCCATAACTAGAGTGAAAAGAAAAGGGCTCAAGATCGAACCCTGATGCAGGCCCATACCAACGAAGAAGTCATTTGTGACCCCTCCTGGCGTCCTAACACTCGTCCTACCTCCCGCATACATATCCTTACTAATTTGAATGTACCAGGGTAGCACTCATTTCTTCTCCAGGCATCTCCATAAAACTTCACGCGGGACTCTATCATAAGCTTTCTCCAGATCAATGAATACCATGTGGAGATCTACTTTTCTATCTCTATACATACCCTTGAGTTTTCTAAGGAGGTAGATCGCCTCTAGGGTCGACCTGCCTGATATAAAACCAAATTGATTTTCTGAAATTGAAACATCCTTCCGCAACCTTCTCTCAATCACCCTTTCCCATAACTTCATAGTGTGATTGAGTAACTTGATACCCCTAAAATTATTACACTCTTGAATATCCCCTTTGTTCTTGTACAAAGGGATAACCATGCTAGACCTCCATTCTTCGGGCATCTTAGTGATCCTAAAAATAACATTGAAAAGCTCCGTAAGCCACTCCAAACCCTCCTCACCCAGCACTATCACACTTCCACCGGTATTTGATCATGACCCTCTACCTTCCCATTGGGCATCTTCCTCATGGCCTCTTTGATCTTGTCCTTGCTGATNTGACCACACTCTTGCGGATCCACACTCCTCTCACCACACTCTCGCGCTATGCTTTGGTAATCTACCATCCCTACACCATTGAGGAGATTGGAAAAGTATCTATGCCATCTCTCCTTGATCTCTGCATCCTCAAAAAGCACCCTACCATTTTCATCTCTGATGCACCTTACAACATCTAAATCCCTTGACCTTCTTTCCCTCGCCCTCGCCAGCTTAAAAACCTCCTTCTCTCCTTCCTTGGTCCCCAGTCTACGGTACAACCTATCATAGGCCAAGTTCTTAGCTACTGCAATCGCTTTCTTGGCTGCCTTTTTTGCCGCCTCATATCTAGCTCTACTAACATCTCTCTCTCCATCCGCTCCGCTGTTCATGAAAACAGCAAAAGCCTCTTTTTTCTCCCTGACTTTCTCCTTTACCTCCTCATTTTACTATAACATAATAATGAAGAGACCAATATGTCCAACTAGAAGAAGAAATATATCAGCAGATGAATCTGATTAAAATAGAAGATCTCAATATTTTACCATTCAAAGAAATTAGAAGAAAACTTGATAAGAAATATGATAAAATGACTAATGAAAACGAAATCAATGAGATTGGAGGAGAGGTTGACTTATATGAAACAGAGATTAATCTAGTTACGAATGTCATTTCTAAATTTGAAGAATTTGGTGAACCATCCAGAAGAAACACTCATTTCTTAGGACCTAAATATGTTCCTGCAGGATGTACAAATAATTTTTCCTTCGCGTTTATCCCAAGGAAAACCCTGACCTATGAAGAGATTGGCCTTACCCCAATAAGTCAAACTGGATATATCTTAAACATTGATGGAGCCTGCAATAGAGAAGAAATATTTGAGTACTGAAAAAGAGGAATGAACAGTGTGCTAAACCTAAATACTACCTGGACTGCGGCTAACTTGCTAAACTATATTGAGCATAGTTTCTGAGGCACGGTAGCTGACTGGTATAATTCATTCAGTGAAGATAGTAAAAATACATTAAGAATAATGGAAACACCAGCTGCTATGGTCAGAAGTCTGTGTAAAGAAATTGAAACTGAATTCTTCGGAGCCAAAATTGATTTTGAAGAAAAAGCACGAGAATGACAAAGAAAAATTAACAACATAGAGTTATGAGATATGAGATACTTAGAAAATTATATTGCAGAATTCAGTTAATACTATTAAAAAATTGGACATAATGAAACAAATTTTGGCATGTTCTATAACAAGCTACCGTATCCTATAAATTCTATAATTAATGAAAAATACATGACATGGTTTAAACGAACAGATGTTGTTGATACCCTAGGTTCAAGAATATCATATTTGCGAAAATGGGTCAATGAACAATGTCTTGATTCTCAAAAATAAAAGAAGATTAAGAAGCAGTTCTTGACTTGCTGGGATTCTCCTCACTAATGGGGAAAAGAACCTGAGAAAATAAGAAAAAGAAAATTCTATAAGAAAAAGAGCTTTAACAAGCAGAGAGGCAAAAAATATAGAAGAAAATATTACAACAAACCAAGTCCTAAAAAACGTAGATTTTTTAGAAAAACAGCTTATTGCCTGGCAGGAAAAAAACAACTGCAAATATTGGGCATGTGAAAAAGTAGGACATTATGCTAATGAATGCAAAAACAAGAAGAATAACAAACTTATTGGAACCTTGAGAAGCTTAGATTATGTTGAGCTTAGTGAAAATGAGGCTTTAGACCTAGGCCTAGGCAACAACAAAGGAATTGTTGAAATTATAGTGGACAATGAACATGAAGAAAGTGATTATTAAGAAACTAGTCATATGATGGAAAGTAACTCGGTTAGCGTTGGTAATCTTCAAGGAGAAGAGTTTGTGGTAGCCAATGATCATGAAGAAGTCAAAGGAGATTGTGTTCTTCCCATAATCCAAAAGGACATAATATATAAAAAAATCTATTTTTCAATTAAAAAACAAATATGTACGTGAAATGATAGAAAGAGATCTTGAGATAAATGATTGTAAGTATGACGTTGGGGAAGTTAATCTGATTAATTGGAAGAATATCCTTAAGCATAACAAAGATAGAAAGTATAAGTATATCCATGTCGGAAGTGTCCAAGTTCAAATCACTCCATTACAATATTATGGTAAAGATATTGATCTTTATGCTTTACTCTGTGATATTAGACATATCAAATTTAATAATAAGATAATCACAAGGATAAAAACCAATTTATCTAATGGGTCAGTAGGTTTTAACTATCGACCTAGATATTATGTGAGCTAAAAGATGAATTTGCTAAAAACTTCCTATCCCTTCAGATAAAAACAGTTGGAATGGACATAAAAAGAAGAGGATATCTTTTAAGGATATTTTGAAAAATTATCTACAAATTAAATAATACAATAGATCCTAAGACTAAGGTAACATTGATATAAGTAGAGAAATTTGAAAGTCCTACCCCCATGCAAAAGATCTAGAGAATCAAGTCCAACCCACAGGAGATAAAAATTGATTGTTCATGGGCATCTAGTTTTGCCAATCCTAGAAAGATCAATAAAAAAAATATAATAAAAGTTAATGAGGAAGGTAAAATCACCATGAAACCCCAATTATTAAGAAGTATGAGTACAAGATCAGATTGGAGAGAAGGATCTTCATCCACCAAAGAGGAGCTTAAGGAAGATGATACAGTGAGCATGACTAGTAAAATGAGTAGAATGAGTTTTGAGACTACAAGACCCAGTCTAGATCGATTAACAAGTCTAGATAGAAAGGTTATTGGGTACAAAACAAAAACTTTTAGGGAACCAATCTATGAGGATGAATCAATCAAAAATATGACTATAGAAATATGCTATGAAGTTACCAATATAAATCCTAATAGTATCTACATCCCAATAAAGGTATTTCTAGAGGGACATAATAAATACAAATTATGTACTTACATAGATAGTGGTTGTTCTGTACGCTTTGGAAAGAGATCATTATTTTCAGAATTTATGTGGAAAAGAGCTAAAAATCATTTACAAGTAAGGATAGCTGATAATAGTGTTATGAGCTAATGAAGCCATAGAAGGATTATCCATAGAATTAGGAGGAGTTCAATATATTATACCAGTTCTATGGGCTACTGATCAACCCTCTCATGATATGATTATTGGAAATAATTTTCAAAGATTATATTCTCCATGTACTCAGATCATAAATCAAATAATATTAGCAATTAATGGTGACTTAGTTCCTATTGAAAAATTAAGGAAGGCTTACACTCATCAGAAAATTGAATTTACACGTAGCCAGCGTGGTGAGAAGGTAATCTCTGTACAACGTGAAATAGCACTAACAATCTCATTACTCGAGTTATTTGTTAAAGAGCAGATTGTTGAACAACAAAAAAAATTATGCGAAGAACTCTACTCTATAATCCTCTGAAATTTTGGGGTAAAGATAAAACATTTGCTAAAATCACTTTATTAAATCCCAACACTATCATCCGAGTTAAACAAATGGTGTATTCCCACTAGGACATTTAAGAGTTTAATAAACAAATTAAAGAACTTCTGGATAAAGGATTAATTAGAAATAGTAAGAGTCATCACACCAGTCCCGCTTTCATGGTAAGAAATCATGCTGAAGAAAAAAGAGAAAAAGTTAAAATAATAATCAATTATAAAAAGCTTTATGACAATACTGTTTTTGATGGTTACTATATTCCTAACAAAATAGTCCCTTTTAACAGAATTCAAGGAGCCTCTTGGTTCCCAAAAATGGATTGCAAAAGCGGTTATTGGCAGATAAAAATAAATGAGAAAAGTATTTCTTTAACTGCATTTGGTGCCGCACAAGGACATTATGAATAGATAGTAATGCTATTTAGTCTTAAAAATGCACCTCAAATATTCCAGAGAAGAATGGATAACATCTTCAAAGACCTTAATCATTGTTGTCTAGTTTACATTGATGATATCCTTATCTTTTCTAAAACCATAAAATAACATAAAGATGATGTCTTGGCGGTGACCCAAAGATGCATTGATCATGGAATTATACTTGAAAAAACAAGTGCATTTATGCCCAACAAGAAATTGAGTTTTTGGGTCTAGAAATAAAAGGTGGACAAATTATTCTACAAAAACATATTTTAGAAAAAATAGAAAATTTTCTTGAAAAAATAGAAGATAGGAAAGAACTAGAAAGATTTCTTGGGTGTATCACATATGCTTCCGATTTCATTAAAGATTTGGTTAAACTAAGAAAACCGTTGCAGCAAAAACTTAGGAAAGATGTTAGTTGGACAAGGACCACTAACGACTCAAAGATTGTCCAGAACTTCAAAAATATGTGTAAATTTTCTTGTTCTCAATTTACCTAATGAAGAAAATGATTTAATTCTTGAGACAGATGCCAGCAATGAACACTTGAGTGCGGTCCTCAAAATCAAAGAAGAAGAAAAACTTTATAAATACTGTAGTGGAAGCTTTAATAAAGCAGAATGCAACCATCCTACGATGGAAAAAGAAATCCTTGAAGTCATAAGGGAAATTGAAAAATTCTTAATCTTTTAGCCTCTAAATCTTTTCTCATTCGAACTGATTGCAAAGGAATACTTGGTTTTGTAACAAAAAACTTATCAAATATGCAAGCGCAAGGGCGACTCATGCGTTGGCAATTATGGCTTAATCAGTTTTCCTTCTCTATTGAACATATACAGGGATCGAAGGACTCTCTGGCAGACAACTTAACTCGAGAACTCGCCAATAGTGATCATCAAAGCCGACCTCCTATTAGAAAAGGAGAAAATCCTTAATGAAATGTCAGTCATACTAGAACGGGTTACACCTTCTGGTAAAGTCCTCATTGATAACCTAGAATTTTACACAAAAAGTAGATCGCGCTTTGGTCTACTTTCTACTGCCTACCTAATATCCCAAAGATTTTCCTTTCTAGAATTG
>NCQT01109160.1:2856-13065 GCA_002740465.1 Stenocereus thurberi
AGACCGGGATGGGACCGAGGACCAAACAAGGCCAGCCCAAGGACCGAAGATTGGACTAAATTCACTCTATCTGATCCAGTCTGGTCCGGTCTAAGCCGATCTTTGGTGCAGTCTAATTTTGGATCGAATAATGAACAACCCTATTGACCCCCTTTTTGAAGTTCTCAGAGGAGTTATTCATTTCTTTTCTCCCTTTTTAGACCAAAGGATTCAATTGAAATGTTTATCATGTTTATTCATGGAAAAGAATGTTTGTAGTCGGGCTTCAAAGAGATTATCTGCATATCCAATGTGAAATCAGGTCAGTCGTAGTTCGAGAGCAAGAACATACAATTTAGACCATGCCTTCAAGAGGGGTTTTAAGGAAGGCTTCTGGGTTACGGTGCCAAAGGAAGAGAATTAATGTTAGTGCGGAGGTAACCCTTATAAAATGCCCAACTGTGCATGATTGATAAAGCTAGTGTGAGTCACTAATGTCTTTCTTCCTTTATTCTTCTTATTTTTAAGTTTTTTTTTTTTAATTCTTCTCTGCCCTTCCCCCTCTTTCTCTCTCTCTCTTTTTCATTGGGTTCTTTTTCTTTTTTTTTAGTTCTCTTCTTGTTTCTTGGATGAGACATTTGATCTGAACTCTTTTGTTTGATTGCTCATTTCAATGCACCCATGACACATTCGCACTCCTTGGTTAGGTCAAATGTGGTTATGAATGAAATAAACTCTTCTAAGGCTCAAATGGGTTATAAGTGGTAACTTATCATGTTTAACAAAAGTATTAATGTAAGTTATCAAAGGACGCTTCGTATCCTAGGCATGTCCTTTAAAGTTGTATGACTTATTGTAAAGAAATTTATGATCTTTCCCTTTCTTTTGATAATGGGATGAAATCCTTAGTAAGTTTTTAATTTTATTTTTTCCTCTCTTTTTGCCTAGCTCGCATTGTGAGGTTTTCAAGCTAGCCCCTCTTTCTTCTTTTTTTTTTTAAATAACCCTAGACTCATCATTGGACAAGACCATTCTAGTAAAGAAGGAGAAAAATGGAATAGGCTTAGGAAAGTGTGAAAGTCTCCAGACTTGGATTCAAAAAATGAAGGGATTAATGCATAAGTAAAGGGAATTTCCGACTCAAGTCAAGAATGAAAGCTCAAGGGGTTGGTAGTGCTCCTTAGATCCTCTGGTGTAGAGGCATATCATAGGCTCAGTAGTGAAAGCCTAAAATTAAAGGGATTGCCAATATGTTTGGTCCCCTACCTAAGAATCTCGGATGAATGGGATAACCCTTAAGCATTTGTGCAAGCTTTATTATGAGATCTTGGGCCTAATGCTAAACATGAGTCTAATGTGGGCCTATTTAGCTTAACCTAAAGTGATTCATTTTTTTCGGTTTAGAATTTGGGTGAATCCCTAAATAACCTAAATAAGTTTGTAAGCTAAGCTTCTTAGCTCTTTGTCTAAGGTCCACAACTAGAGTTTTGTGGTCATCAAATTTTTTACTTGCTTTTGGTTTGCTATTGGGATTAGTCTTTATTAGCGTATATCTAAGCATTATCTCTTTCATCTTTTCTATCCCAAGTTGCAAGGTGATAGTTTGAAAGGCAGAATTTCATTGGGGTGTATAATGGAAGGGAAAGGTTAATGGTCTGGGCCATTGGTTGGGGGGAATGGCTAATGGCTTGGGGTTAGGTGAGAAGGAGACGATAACATGCTGGGCTTGAAAGTTTAGGTTAGGATAGGAATGAATAGTGTTAAGATGTTCGATGTAACTTGAAATCAGACCATACCCCAGATTTAGTCGTAAGTTTCCTATGGGCCTACGAAAGATGTTGATAAATCTAAGTAGAATCATGCATGGTTCCCAAATCTATTGATGGACGTATGATGCATAGATCATGGACTTTTGCATGGATAGAGTATCTTAATCTTGACTAATTTATTCGGATTAAAATGAATTATTGGATGCAACCTATAATGGACTAGGACTCTAAAAGTCTAATGGGCAACATTATTGACTTTAGGCCTAGATAGACTCGAAATAAACCATGTCGACCAATCAACTAACTCCTAATTTCGAGAGTCCAGTGCACCGATTTGATGCCATGAATGAGGACTTAAGGCAAACAGGCTAGACTAGACCTTCGACCAAAAGCTCGACGGAGTTCCCAATAGGCCCTAAGACTGACATCCTTGCTTTTGCCTCTTTCTCCTGACTTCATATGCATGTATGTAGACTCCAAGAATCCAGGTCGGGTTCTTGTGTGACTAGAGTAGGCCTAGTTTCTTACCATCCTCCTACACACATATTGGCATTTTTTTTTAACTAGAACCTAACCTATCTCTTTTTAGGCTAAATCAAGAGCATTGCTATGACTTGCATGGCTTAAACTGAGGTTAGAACCTATTCAGGTCTTGGATGAAGGTGCCTTAGGCTCGATTGGCCTAAAAGCCTCTTTGCTTCCTAATCCGATTATTGAAATTGACCTTTCCTTACCTGGGCTCTCCTGGGCACAATGGTGACTTTGTAGAACCCCAAAATAGGAATACATGGGTCTTTGGGCATGGGTTAGATTTACACAGTTAATTAGAGTTCTAAACATTCATAGAATCACACATGCACATGAGTTCTAACCAATTCTGAAGTTGTAAGTTATAAGTGATTTATGTAAGGTTTAGAACACTTCTGTTGTAACCCAAATGCTTCGTACATCATCCATAGAATGCATTGCAAGACTGGGACATTTCTGTTTCTTTACCATATTTGGTGGACTAGGAAAGTGTGTTTACAATTGGGTAAAATAGTTGCATGCTTAGTTGAAAGTCTAACGGATTCATCAAGTTAACCAACTATTTTCCTAAGGGGTAGAAATAGGGTCCAACATAGAGGCACTACATATCTGATACGGCAACACCTTTAATCAAGAAATCCTTATACAGGGATAACTAAAATAATTTCTCATAATGAATTTCAAATCTCACCCCTTTTTTTTAACCATAAAAAAAGTCCCCATCGAAGTCGCCACAGTGAGACCATGCTTCCACTGTTCAGCCCTTGGGTGCTGCCGTTCTATGAATGGTTGAACTCAATTACTAGGTGTTTGGATTCAAATATGATTTTTTATTTTTCAGTCAAAGGGGTCAGACTATAGCATTGTTGAGGGATTGGCAAGAGAACTATGTCATAGCTCTAGTTCGGGAACTCGACTGATTCCTAGTCTAAACTTAGATCCAGTCCTCTGGTCTAGTCCCAGGTAGTAATGGCTGTCTGGCCTAACAAATTGGGTGGCAGTTTTAATCCAGGAAACTAAGTTCCTTAACCAAAACTGAACTGAGTTTCTGGTCCATACAAGCTTATTGAATAGATCCCAAACATGTTCTACCTCAATCCAAAAGAAATTAAGAAAAAAAGAGAGTAGATTCTGTTGATAGAGTTGCCGGTGAGTTTCAAGAAAATTTACAAACCAAATATACTCTCTAAAATGAGCAATAATTGAACCGACAATAACGGGACGATAGGTTTATATGAACCATAAACTGAAAGGACACTGAAAGGGATAATAAGCTTGTTCAAAAGAGGTTTTTGAAAGGCCCTAAAATAATACCTAGTGTGGAGACTATTTTGACTTCATAAGATCGAACCAAAGATCCAAATTCATGGGTGAAGGTATGATGTCCTAATGGAGTAGATCATAGCATCACACGTCTTCTTCGCTGACCTCTTCTAACCAATATAGGAAAAATAAAATTTAACTAAAATTAAAACAATAAGCATGTAACATGCTAGGATCAATTAATTCAAATAATAGAAATCAAAAATACAATGTCAGTCTAAAGGAATAAAAAGAAATAATTCAAAACATTACAGCGGGTGCGAATGAAACTAACTAAAGATTACATCAGGCAACCCTGAAATGAAATAGAATAAGAGAAGGAAAGTAAAAAGGAAGAGTAAGAGGAAGATTCAGTTTGAAACATTGGTGCCCTAACCTGCTTGAATGACTCAAAGAACCCCAAGATAGAAAATATCAAGCTTTGACTTATGCTTTAGAGGGTTTTGAGGATTAATTTGAGAACGATCTGATAAGATTCTCTGAACCTCTCATTGTTTCTCAAAGTTTTCTGAGATTCTGGTTGTTGTTTCTAGTTTTCTCGCGTGTTTAGCCCCTTAGGGTATCCCCTTCTTATAGTTCTTAAATCATAATATGAGTTGATTTAAAGACATGAAAGCCCAACTTAACTCTTAACATGCTCAATCAGAAGGCTACTACTAAGCCAGATAAAATTGCAATAGTGGAGGCCAATTTCAAAAGCAGAAAAGGACATTGAGAACCTGACCCAGATTCTACAGTCTATTTTATAATGACACTAATTTCTTAACTTTTGGCTAAGTGTGGAATAATATATAAGTAAAAGAGTGAACATGTGTCATTTTTAGTGCAAGCACGAATATTCGAGTAATATCTTTATTTCATATTGATTTTGATGTATAATATGTGATTAGAAACACTATTCAATGAAGAAGAATAATATCTAAACTTTAATTTTATGCACCCTAAAGTGGGTTAAAAATGCAGAATAAATCTCAACTGGATGCTAGGCACCATCAAGTTGTGCTATTTGGGCTTTTGGGCTCTTTGATCCTTTGGTGGGTATATTTGGTTTGATGTATGGGTCAAGAGAATGTGACACATTGTAAGGTTCTTCATTTCAATACTTGGGGGCCTTAAGTCCTATTCGATTAGTTCATCATCATCGGGCATTTTATAAAAAAATAGACTTGTTTTAGATGTCTACACTACTTTTTTGATCATGTGGAACATGCAAAAGAGGGACAATGGTAGAGTACATATGATGACCTATAAGGATTAGAAGATAAAATAGAGCCTACTGTGGAAAATTTATGATGCTTTCAAACATGATTGTTAGCAATGACACAATTAGTAAGATTGTGAGATGTGATTCCAATGTAGTATTCAAATTTTACACGAGATTTGACACAACAATAAGTGAAAAGTATATTATTATACATTCAACATTATGTTAAGGTGAATGATATTGAGCAAAGAGACATGGATGATAAATTATTGTTTTACTTAGGTTATACGACTTAAATTGAGGATACTTGGACGTGGGAAGCAGTTCGTATTATGATTGAGCTTATTGACCAAAATTGTACGGTCCTTAAGACTCCTATTAGATGTGGTAAAGTATATGGATTCTTTGAACAAAAAAAGAGGCAAGAAAAGGAATATGAGAGGAAACCATCTGAAGATTCTCGATTGTGATTTATTATATGGTATTTGAATGGGAGAATACTGTAAGGTAAATCTTCATGAACATGCATAAGTATTTGAACAACCATGATAGTGCTAGAGGACTCTTAAAGAAGCTTCGGGAAAATAGCAAAATCGATTCTTCTGTCATAATTTGTGCTCACACGTGTGATCAAATGCAAAGTATACGTTAACGCTATTGGAAATGGTTCTTCTAGAAGTATCTATACAGTATAGTGGCAGAGAGTAGCATGCTTCTGAACCTAATGAGGATGGAATGGTGCTTGAACCCCAAAATATGCTTGGGTCATCATTATATCTTAACAATCAAATTGGTAATGGCATTTTGACAGGGAGCAGTTGTTGTTGTGCAATATAGTAATGCTAAAGGAAAGAAGTGTATATTCAAGGAAAAACTATTGAGCAATGGAAGTTGTGAGTTAATTATTAAAGGAACAAGTGGTTTATTGAAGAATTTATGGTGTTATCTTCCTCTTTATTCATGGCATATGGTGGAATATAAAGAGTTGATGTGAAAATGCTGAATCAATGCTATGTTTATTACGGGCAATAGTTATCAAAGGAGTTTCTATAATTTCCATTCATGTATTGTGCAATAAAGTAAATAGCGATGAAGAGTATAATAGAGTGACAAAATAGCATTTAAGGTAAGATGCAGACTTAAAGAGTTTAGTGATAGTGTGGTACAACCTGTAATGGCAAAATTTCTATCTTTAGACCCAAGCATTTCCTAGTCGGAAGGATTATGTATGATGTCACGAAAGGACTTGCACATTACATTTGAATTATGCAAAGTTGAAATTTTATTTAGCAACATGAGACCATACAGAATGAGTAAGGTATTAGAGTCCTTCATCAAGGGCTTGAGAAATTATGTATGTCTTACCTGTATCAAATTAAATTCATGTAATGTCAATTATAGTAGCCTTTATACTGACAAGTCAAAGCTTATAATCAAATACAGATGTAGAATCTAGTAAATTGTTCTTTTCTTGGCAAAAAACCGTGACTTCTTGGATGACAATTGAGTGCTAGTCAAAGTTTGTACTCTATTTCAATGTATTCTAACTCAAATTGTATTCGGAGCATATTGATTATGCATTCTCATGAAAGTCTGATCACCTTGTTGGAGATTTTTTTAATCATTAAACCACTTCGAAGGTTTTAATGAATGTGTAAAATTTATGAAGGTCCCCCCCCCCAATCATTGTCAATAATGTTGTCTTCTACTATATTCTTGTAAATGATTTAATATTACATTCATTTCAAATATAACTTTGATCCCTTCTATTCAATTTTATAGTTATCTTTGAAGTTGCTCCCTATAAGCAAGGATGCATTTGGTAATTTCTTTGCTTAATGAATATCAATGCTTCTAAACCTTTCTTGCCGAAATCATTATATCAAACTAGACATACTACTGATTTAGTTAGCGAACCAGCTCATTGGAAGATGTTGTGATATTCTAGTGCTATTCTTAAGTTAAATATTAGAACTTCTTTGTCTCAAAAATCCAAGTGAATTGAGCTTGTATTGGTATTCTGATTTACCATAATGTTATCAACTCCTTTCCCTTAACCTTTGTTGCAGATGCTATTCCATGTCCTTATTACTATTACTTGAGTTATCAAGAGTAAATTTAATTTATAAACGACTTGCTTTCTATCTTACTAGTTAGTTTGCTCTTTTATGGCTTTGCAACTTTACTGCCTCCTCATGATACCCATGATCACTTAGTTGACTATGTAATGTTCTCTCTCAGTTTGTTGCCCTCATCTCTCCATTGGGTATATTCCTCCTTGTGATTTTGGTATTTGATTAAGAATCACACTGCAACTTCCCTCTTATTTATTTCTTTAAATCCTGTTACTTCTATTGATGAAAGAAGCTTCCTTTACAAACTTCCTAATTAACCCAACTTTTTCCCAATTAGCATTTAAAAATTTAAACCATACAATGTAACTCTAATTAAGAGAAACCTCAAGAAGAAAATGACAGAAATATATTCCTTTGTCTTATCTGGAATCGATACCCAACTCATGACATCCTTTAAAGACGACAACGATTAGCATACAATCCACTTACTTAATTGCAATTTTGTTTCATCTTTTGCTAAGTACTTGAATTTACAATTTGCTTGTTATTAAACCCATCTAAGTATTGTTCCTCCCCATAATATATAGTGATGTTTGTTCTCTCACGAATTTCATCACCATTTATTTTCTAAATTTATTTTCTCCAATTGTCAAACAGACATACTAGTGAGAGTTGCTTGATTACTTATGTAAAGTGCAATTGAGAGTATTTAACTTGATATGATTTGTTTATTCTCTCTCCATTACTCTCATTTCTTACACCATCTTAATCATACAAGTACCACCTTTATTTTTTTAAGAGACATTTTTGCAAGGGCTTCTATAATAACAAATTAATCTAAAGCTTTTTTTGATCACATGAAGTTGTAATCACACTTGGATTGATATTGGTCTTAATTCACTTTCCCATATATGACTATTTGGTCTTCACCTTTCCATTTGGTATCTCTAGGAAAGTAGAGGATACATAGGGAATCTTCAAAGCAACATTTCAATATCAACTTTTTAAGGTAGTATTTTGATCATTCCCTTCTTTGTAAATAATCATGTCCAATGTGTAGGCCAATCACCTAACCATCTTTTTGCATGGAAAATTATACAAATGATCAATCCCTATTATTTTTGAGCTTATTGTTCTCGTAATTGAAGTTTTAGGAACACCCAATTGTCTTTGCTACAATGTTAAACCCTCGTCCCTAAATTGAGTTTTTATTCTATATAGTTATGTCTATTTTTTTGCATACGAATCATTCTACATGGATACCTATTTATGAAAATGTTAGTGTAACCACCCTCGATATTGCCAACCTTTGAATACATTTTCTTAAGAAACAACCTTCGTTGGTTACTCAACGACTTAAAGCCAGAACCACGTATGTAGTAACCATAGATTGCCTTGACCCAAGTTCCTTTGAGGATTGCCCAAGATCATTAGGAAGACTACTAATGAACTATTTTGGGGGAAAAACTGTATAAGTCTATTTCCTTCACAAAAATGATAGTCAAATGGGCTCTAAGTACGATCATTAAGTCCCTTATGATATATAGTTACTATAAAGAGATTAGTGAACCTCACAAATGGTGCAATGTAGATTGGCAATCAGTAATGGATTAACCAGTCAACGACTTAATGAGTGATGGAGAGACAAGAGCATTTCGAGTTAGACTGTGGCCATACTCATCATGGATTCATAAGGGAGTAGGTCTAAAGTCAAATTTAAATACTAGGGGCTTATGAAAGTTGTTAAATTTCAAGTGGAGTGCAGCAATTGATAAGCTTTTGCATATGCATTCTTGGTTCATGCTCATTAATTTACCCCCTTAGTATAAACTTATGGTTTAGCACAAGGCTAAAGGGAAACTACATAAATGGAGTCATTATGGTGCACGTTGAATAGTGCAAGGTGACTTTAGGTGTAATATATGGGGTGATTGTGATTATGAATATTATTATATGCGATAGAAAAAATAGGATACAATACTCTAATGAAGTTGGTTTTTTGGTAGAGAAAATCCTACCTGGTCGTTGAATGCAAAACCTGAGTTTGAGAATGATATTCACAAGTGTCTAACAAGAATGAAATTTGAGGGATGTCATAACAAAACAAATTTATCCACTTTACATTGACTCCTAGTGCTTAGGAATAAAACTATCAGTATGTATGTTTAACAAGAGATATGTTAAATTATGTGATATAGCATGAGACATGGTATATAATGGTATACCAAGTCTAAGCTTTGATTTTATCAAGAGAATTTCTCAAACTAAGCCATAAAACGAAAAGCAAAAATTGGGGAAAAAGAATTTTAATTTCGCCTCTTTACAATCTCTGTTAAAATTAAACTTTTCAATACATAATTTAGCTCAGCCTACAAAATTAAAGCATGTATTCTACACTTTATAGATAAGAGATGACACACCATGCCCAAGTCGTAGCATTATCATGAAACTAAGAGAACTCGATCTCTGAGAAGTAGCTTGTGTAAATGTTTGCACCAAAGACACATACAACATCATGATTTGAGTGTTCTGAGTTAAAAGTTTGTGGGCTAACCATGCCACATCAGAAGTCACCTAAAAGATCAAGGGAGATATATTCACTGATATTTTTAGGACTGTTTCCAGTTTACAAGTATCAAAGATGAAACTTATTTTAAGGGAGTAATGCCGTAATAGTCCAAATATATCTAATAGAGGACAAGGATTATGATGTAAAATTATTAGAATTTTACTTCTATATAATAGAGTGCTTGGCTCCCATATTGTGTGAGTTAAACACTTGTAAAAACCTCACATGGTATCAGAGTTATACTGACTCTTTGAAAAAATATCCCAGTTTTTTTGTGAACCCTAGTTTCCTCTTCCACGACCACAGGTGACAGTCTACATGTGCCTGCCATGTCTGACGCTTGGTCCCCTCGACCCACCAATGATGACTTGTCCACCATTGCTCTATCGCCTGCGTTCATGCCATTATGCACCACCTATATCCTCTCATCTTGTCTCTCTTTCTCATCTCAGGTTGTCCCTTTCCGAGAGCTTGTTCCCCTTCTCCTGGTCTCTCCATCTTGGGTCGTAACCCTCATAGCCGTCACCACAGCATCTTCATTCTATTGTCATCTAGATGGCTGCTGTTGTAGCTTAGTGCTCCCTTTGGTTTTGGCATGCCCCCGTCCATTGCCATGCCGCGTGGACTGCTTGGCGACCCCATATAGAGTATGGCTTCTACTCCTTTTGGGGTTAACCTTCATTAATTCGAGCCTCTGGACAATCAATATCAAAACCTTCGTGACCACTATTCTCTAACATGTTGATGATTTCTTGTCTGAAA
>NCQT01109168.1:6339-22668 GCA_002740465.1 Stenocereus thurberi
ATTTTATTTTTCTTCTCTTTTAAAGGTCTTTTCCCCCTTGATGAGGTGAATTCTAGCAAGTTAGGAATTGTTTTTTAATCTTTATTTGCTTTTGAAGATCAAGACACTGATCATTAACCCATTTTCTTGAATAAGAAATTCTTGAACCAAGGGTATCCACAACATCTGTTCGTTCAAGGCATGCCATGTATTTTTCATTAATTATGAAATTTATTGGATATGGCAATTTGTCAAAGAACATAACAAAATTAGTTTTATTATGCCCAATTTTGTAATAATCTTGACTGAATTCAGCAATATAATTTTCTAAATATCTCATATCTCATAATTCTATGTTGTTAATCTTTCTTTGCCATTCTCTTACTTTTTCTTCAGAATCAAGTTTAGCTCCGATGAATTTGGTCTCGATTTCTTTGCACAGATTTCTGAACATAACATCTGGCGTTTCCATCATTCTTAATGTATTTTTACCAACTTCATTTAATGAATCATACAATCAGCTACAGTACTAGAAAAACTATGTTCGGTATAGTTAAAAAAATTACAGCAGTCCATGTAGCATTTAGGTTTAAGACACTATTTATTCCTCTTTTCCAGTACTCAAATATTTCTTCTCTATTTCGAGCTCCATCAATGTTTAAGATATATCCTGTTTGGCTAATTGGGGTAAGTCTAATTTCTTCAAAAGTCGTAGTTTTCCTTGGGATAAACCCGAAGAAAAAATTACTTGTACGTCCTGCTGAAATATACCTAGGTCATAAGAAATGAGTATTTCTTCTAGAATGTTCACCAAATTCTTTAGGCTTAGGAACGAAATCGTTAATCAAATTAGTCTCTTTCATATAAGTTGATCTCTTCCCCAATCTCATTGATCTCGTTTTCAGTAGTTATTTTTTCATATTTCTTATCCAATTTTCTCCTAATTTCTTCTAATAGTAATACATTGAGATCTTCTAATTTAATCAGATTCATCTGCTGATATATTTTCTCTTCTAATTGAACATTATTAGTCTCTTTATTATCATCAGATAATTCCCCATGCTTATCACTAATTGCGCCAATGACTTTATTTAATTTTTCTGGATTTTGCTCTCTCTCGAACATATTTTGTATTTCTTCAAGACTAAATAGCTTATACTCCATCTTCTTCTTCTTTTTCTGTTTTTTTCAGCTGATTTTTCTCCTATTCTTTTTTTTTTTGGATTTTTATCTCGTGCAAAAGAAAAGAAATCTTGTTTTTTGGGTTTTGGAAAGGATATTTATGCTGAAAAAGGAGTATTGATACTGGACGTAGATTTTTCATTATGTCTAACTTTGTTAACAAGAGAAAAATAGACTATAGTTAACTGATTCTTAAGCTCCTTCACTTTACTCTTAATTTCAGCTAATTTTACTTTTAATTCTAAAACTATATCAGTGAGATAGTTTAATTGAGGAGCTAGTGAAGTAATTCCTTCCGATGAGTGAACAATAGGTGAATAATTAGAACCAAGGCAACCAGATGAAGATTCAAGCATTAATCTCAGTTAATTAGCTTAATTATCTTGATTATTTTTGCTCACGTGGCTCTGATACCAGATGAAAAGGACGATGAGTACTACTTAGTGGGAGGAAACGCACATGCACAAAAATAAAAATTTTGAAAGTAAGTTTTTAAATATTGGGGTTAAGTTGCAAATTTTAAAAGTTCAGGGACTTAAGAAAAAACAGAGAGTACTTAAAAATTAAATTACATAAACGTCGAGGTACTAAATATTAATTCGAAAAGTTCAGGGTTAAAAAAATCAATAGCAAAAACGTGAGAGTACCCAAATATGATTACCCCAAGAATCAATTTGGATTCCTCTTTCAAGGAATGCCTCTACTAGAGAATGATATGTGGTGCAATGTTCACAATAATATTTTTAATGGGTGCATAATATCTAAATCCCCAAAAAAAGAAAAAACCGTTTACAGTAATATTTGTGTTCTACGCTTACCCCATGTGCTTCCATGTTGCAAATTTTGTGCTACATTCACAATTTCCAATGAATCCCCACTATAAGGACTCGAGAACTGTGTTTTCAATTTTTATTCTATCGGGGAAAGGGGGTAAGGATCCAACGGACCTTGCGAACCCGAATGACAAGGCAGCATAGTGGGAGGGATGGGAGTAAGAAGTGTGCCATGGCCTATAAATCCAAGCATGAGCCATGGTGGCCACTTTGGAAATTTTAAACAAGGAGTCACAAATCACATGATTTGTATCTTGGTTTCCATTCACTACAGAAAAATTACTTGGGGCTTCAAGAATAAAATTTACCATACGAGTTTTTTGTCACCCTTATCTATAGTGCTACAAGAAAAATTATCACAAATTAAATTTTGTAGCGATCAACCCCATCTATGGCAACAAATTTTTGTTGAGTCTTCGCTCTAAGTAAGGGCTCCCTTATCAGAATTGACTGTTGTTGTAGATCATTTCTTTTGTGACATTGTTGGTAACCTGACTTGCATGCTGCTTGATTAGATGCTGTTTGGAAACTAAAACAACTACCTCATATTAAAGAACATCATTTTTTAGCGTTTATGAGCATTGAAGATTATCAACAATGATTTTGGCCAAGCAATTGAACTTTTTAGGATAATACATATTTCAATTGTAGATTGTGCAATGAAAAGAGTTACACGACATTTGTTACAAAGAACTTTAAAAAACATGAGATGATAAACTTGAATGGCATTTGGGCGTGACAAAAATGACATATCATAGTCTAATGTTTGTTTGTAAACTACCAAATCACATGGACTAATACGTCCATAAAATGAGCCTTTGCTTGTTTGCTACAATGATCATAAAACTCAATGTTGGGTTGGTGCAGAAGCTTTCGATTTTGGTGAATTTTGTGCCTTTTGCATGCACATCCGCATGAATTCTTGTTATGGTTTTATTTCACAAGTCACTACGTTGTCCCTTGTTGAATTAGTTAAACAATACTGAAATTGAAGAGTTAAAATGTCATTTTAACCTTGTACAAAATATGCTGAACTAAGCACCGCTATTGCCTGCAAGATTACGTTGATAATAAATTGAAGTACAAAATGTCAATTAACCCTTTTTTGTTTTTAATATAGCAAATGCCCATAAGATAAATTTCGACTTTGACATGCCCCACAAATAGTAGTTTGGACTGAATAGCGTTTATGAGAAGTTAGCAACGTTTAACAGTGCTTAGCGATGTTGAAACAAATGTGAATGATTCAACATGGCTTTATTTTTGTAGTATCATCGTTACTGGTAGTATCTATATCTATATAACTATAATTAAAATTCAACGATCGTACTTTAACTAGATACTATATGACCACTCATTGAAATTATTGATTTTAGATATTAATTGAAATGTATTAGTAAGAGTAATTAGATAAAATTAATGTAGGTGTTCAACTTATAGGTTTCACTTTATATTGGGAAAGTGATTAAGTTTCAATTTTGTGTTTTCTTTTCTTTTTTTAATTAAGTATTAATATCTTCTTAAAACCTGCGCAAATTTTAAATTTGTACTTTTAATATTATCAGTATAGTTGTAAAATCATATATCAATAATATTAAAAATATCATTTTAAAAATTATGATTTAAGGTAAAGTTATTTTATTATAGTTTCATTAATATATATTTTACAATTATTTTAGTTTGCAAAGTTAATGAAAAATCAGGTTTTAGTTGTAGTCTTAATATTAATTTAGAATGTATAAAATGTTTGTCAAATCTTCAATTTTCCTTAACACTTATTTCCATAGGGATGTATATTTAATTAATGATATTTTAATTTTCTTTGAATCAAACTTTGGTAATTAATAGATATTTGCGATTGGGGCTTCTTCATTTAACTTATTATGTACGGATTGATATCATTATGTTAACCATAATTAATTGTAATAATTTTTTTCTTTTAAAAAGGAACAGTGTAGTTATAGTAAGTAAGTGATAGGACAAGGTAATGATGAAATCTAGACAATTTGTGGACAAAGATGCATGAGAGGCTATATTAACTTTATATAACTCAGTTGCTGAATTAAAATTATATTGGGCTTTTAGACTAGTATTTATCAAAATAATTAATTTATTTTAGTGGATGACAATAAAGGTTTTGCCCGATAATATATTTGTTATATACACATTGAATTATTAGATAAAAATGTATTAAAGTGAAAAATTGTACCAGTCCATGCAAAGAGTGGATTTAGTACTAGTAATACCCCTATTTTTGGACCTTCAACGCTCTATCTCTCTCTCTCTTGAGATTGTTCTTTGTACATGGCATTACGATACCTCCAAGGGTTTTTCGTTTCATCTCCATGTTTGTGTCTCCTATTATTCCTGATAATCACTTCAAATAAATTCGCTTGGTCCTCAAACCAATTTGCCAGCAAATTCCAATTTATCTTTCAAATTTGACAATTTTTGGCTTAAACTAAATTTCTCAAATTCCCTCTACTAGCACTAGGCCCTAACCCTACTGTCTAGGAAGGCATGCACTTCATTAGGGTTTTTCAAGAGGATCCCATGGCAATCGACGAATCTTTGAAGAACCCATTAAAACGGACGAGAGATAAACAGAACTTTAAACTGCTAACTCCATGGTAACTTAAATAAGGTCATATTTTTGGCTTTTAGGTAAAATAGTCTGTTACATTTAGAGAAGCAAGAAACAGCAGGAAAACAAGTTTCCTTTTTTTTAGTTGAAAATTTTTATACAAATTGTTACGTTTTCATTGTAATTGATATCTCATTTTTAAGGGAGAGAAATACAAAAGAAGCATAGGTATTTAGAGAAAAAATATCGTTTCTCCTATTATTGTTCTTGATGTTGGTATTCTCTCCTTATATCTAGAGAGCATTTGTCATATTGCTTTGTATATCAATTCCTAAATTTCTCAATCCTATTTTCGTAGTGTGAGATATAGTTTTCAGTAACTTTGAAACCTAACAGTGGTATCAGAGTCAAGTTAACTTATGCTATTCAATATTGTGGAGGCAAAATATGAGATTGAGAAGTTCGGTGGGAGTAATTTCTCCCTTTGACAATTGAAAATGAAGGCTGTATTAAGGAAAGACAATTGCATAGCAGTAATTGATGTCAGACCTAAAGGAGTATTTGACAACAAATGGAAAGAGATAGATAACAATGCTATTACTAATCTGCATCTGGCATTAGCAGATTCAGTCTTATCAAGTGTCGCAAAGAAAACAATTGCGAAGGAAATATGGGATGCACTCACCAGATTGTAGGAGACAAAGTCACTCCATAATAAGATATTCTTGAAAATAAAGCTTTATACTCTTCAAATGAGTGAATCCATATTGGTAACGGATCGCATCAACAAACTAAATACGCTTATTTCAAAACTTGCGACAATGGATTATAATATAAAAGAAAACGAGCTTGCAGAGCTTCTGCTTCAAAGTCTACCTAATTCATATGATCAACTCATCATCAATTTGACAAACAATGTGCTTACAAATTTTCTAGACTTCACTGATGTTGCAGCCACTATCCTATAAGAGGAATCTAGGCACAAAAGTAATGAAGATAGATCGTTCTCTTCACAACAGGCAAAGGCGTTCTGATGACAAGAGGAAGATCAATGGAACACAGCTCCAGTGGGAGTCAAAATCCTGGGAGATCAAAGTCACAAAGCTAGAAAAATATCAAATGTCATTATTGTGGCAAAAGAGGACATATTAAAAGGGATTGTTGGAATTATAAGAAGAGTATAGGAAAGACTTCAGAAGCAACAACCTCTCAAGGATGCGTTGCTAGTACATCGGATGATGGAAAAATCTTATGTGCAGATGCATCAATAACTTCTAAAGCAAATTCACTCACTGATGTTTGGGTATTAGACTTAGGAGCAGCATGGCACATGACACCTCGATGGGATTGGTTTCACTAAACCTATCCCTGAAGGATATGTGTTTATGGGAGATGATCGTGCTTTGGTGATTGTTGGTATTGGCACCATCAAATTAATGATGCATGATGGAATTGTTCATACTATCCAAAAGGTACGACATGTGAAAGGCGTAAAGAAAAATTTATTATCTATTGGGCAATTTGATGATCTTAGGCTTAAAGCCCAAATTGCAAATGGTATTATGAAAGTTATCAAAGGTGCATTCGTTGTGATGAAGGCAAAGAAGACCTCTTCCAAACTATTCATGCTTCAAGGACAGGCGTTGAAATATGGAGATACGTTAAAATATGGAGATGCATCTGTTGCTTCTACCAATCAAGAAGAATCAATGATAAAATGGCATTATAAACTAGACCACATGTCATAACGTGGTTTAAAGGTTCTCGTGGAACGTAGTCTCCTGCACGGACTCACATCGGTAAACTTACCATTTTGTAAACATTGTGTTAGGAGTAAGTAGAGTAGATTAAAATTTGGAAGATCTATTGCCAAGAGCAAACACATACTAGACTTAATTCATTCTGATGTGTGGGAATCACCAAGCATGTCCTTAGGAGCAGCAAAGTATTTTTTATCATTTATTGATGATTACTTTAGGAGAATATGGGTGTACCCAATTAAAAAAAAAGAAGTTGGATGTGCGTCCAGTATTCAAGGAATTCAAAGCTTGAGTAAAACTTGAATCTAGACAAAGAATTAAGTGCCTAAGGATAGATAATGGAGGAGAATACATAGGCGGTGATTTTCTAGCATTTGCAAACATGAAGGTATTTAATGACAATTCACAGTTATCGACACACCTCAGCAAAATGGTGTAGCTAAGCAGATAAATAGGACTCTCTTAGAAAGAATAAGAGTTATGTTGAGAACTGCAAGACTGCCCAAACCTTTTTAGCATAAGCAGTTAAAACTGCCAGCTAAGTGATAAATCAATCACCTTCAACGGCTATCGATTTAAAGATTCCAATGGAGATGTGGAATGGAAAGTCAGTTGATTATTCCTCTTTACATGTGTTTGGATGTCCCGCATATGTAATGTACAAATCCCAAGAAAGAACCAAGCTGGATCCGAAATTCAGAAGATGCATATTTTTGGGTTATGATGACGGGGTTAAGAGGTATTGCCTTTGGGATCCCACTGCCCGGAAGGTCATTGTTAGTAGGGATGCTATATTTGCAGAAGGAGAACTACAAAATAAAGATGATAATAGATCTTAAGAGACTACTATAGTACATATAGATGGTGAGCCTAGAAAGGATGATTCTTTTGAAGCGGAGCTAAAACAAGAGGAACAAGAGTCAGAGAGGATCAATGATACAGAACTTCGACGATCACATCGACAAATAAGAAAATGTTCATGGCACTCAGATTATTTATGGAAAGCCATGATGCGTACTATCTTCTAACTAAAGATGGAGAGCTATCTACTTTTGAAAGGGCTCTAAATAGCGCAAATGCTTCTCTGTAGATGACAACAATGTAGGGAGAAATGAAAGTCTTACATAGAAACAAGACATGGGAACTTGTTCCACTTCCATAAGGACGGAAAGTCATTGGTAACTAATGGGCCTATAAGATCAAACAAGATGATAATGATCAAGTAGAAAGATATCATGCGAGGCTGGTGGCAAAAGGATATGCTCAGAAAGAAGGGATTGACTTTAATGAGATATTTTCTCCAGTTGTTAGACTTACAACTATAAGAATAGTCCTAGTTATGTGTGCTATATTTGATTTACATGTGGAATAATTGGATGTAAAGATGACTTTTCTTCATGGAGAACTTGAAAAGGAGATATATATGCTCCAATTAAAAGGGTTTAAGGAAAAAGGAAAAGAAAACTTGGTTTGTAGGTTAACCAAATCTCTATACGGTCTAAAGCAAGCGCCAAGGTGTTGATACAAGAGATTTGATTCCTTCATTATTAGCCTTAGATACAACAGACGTAATTCAGACCACTGTGCATATTACAAGGGGTTTAAAGACAATGATTTCATCATTTCGTTGTTGTATGTGGATGACATGTTGGTTGTTAGGCCCAACAAGGATCGAGTCTAAGAATTAAAGGCACAGTTGGCTAGGGAGTTTGATATGAAGGATTTAGGACCAACAAACAAGATTTTAGGGATGCAAATACACCAAGATCAAAAAGATAGGAAGATTTGGCTTTCTCAGAAGAATTATCTGAAGAAAACCTTGCAACGCTTCAACATGCAAGATTGTTAGCCAATATCAACCCCACTTCCTATCAATTATAAATTATCGTCAAATATGAGTCCTAGCAATGAAGTAGAAAGGATAGAAATGTCTCGAGTAATGTATGCATCAGCAGGAGAAAGCTTAATGTATGCTATGATCTGTACAAGACTAGACATTGCTCAAACAGTGGGAGTGGTCAGTAGATTTATGGTAAAAACTGGTAGAGAGCATTGGAATACTGTGAAAAGGATCCTAAGATATGTTAAATGAACCTCTGATGCGGCATTATGCTTTGGAGGATCAGAGTTTAAAGTCAAAAGATATGTTGACTCTAATTTTGGAGATGATCTTAATAAAAGAAAATCTACTACAGGTTATGTGTTTACTCTTGCAGATGGTGCAACAAGTTGGGTATTAAAGCTGCAATCTGTTGTAGCATTGTCTACTATAGAAGCTGAATACTTAGTAGCTACCGAAGCTCGCAAGGTAGCAATTTGGAGAAAAAGATTGATGGAAGAACTTAGGCACAAACAACAAATGATTCTAGTATATTGTGATGCCCAAAGTGCATTGCACATTGCAAGAAACTCAAGGTTTCATTCCAAGATGAAACATATTGATGTTCAGTATCATTTTGTTAGACAAGTAATAGAGAAAGGGACTGTAGATATGCAAAAGATTCACATAAAAGATAACCTAGCAGATATTATGGCTAAGCCAGTTAATACTAACAAGTTCATATGGTGCAGATTCTCCTATGACTTGTTCGAAATGTGAGCAGCATAAGGCTTGCTAAAAAGATGAGTGTAAGTGGGAGATTGTTAAATTAAGTCAAGTCATATTTTTGGCTTTGAGATAAAATTAATAGCCTGTTACATTTATAGAAGCAAGAAAATAGCAGGGAAACAAGTTTCCCTTTTTTTTCAGTTGAAAATTTTTATATAAATTGTTATATTTTCATTGGAATTGATATTTCATTTTTAAGGGAGAGAAATACAAAGAAGCATAGAAATTAACAGAGAAAATATTGTTTCTTCTATTATTGTTCTTAATGCTGGTATTCTCTCCTTATATCTAGAGAGCATTTGACATATTGCTTTGTATATCAATTCCTAAATTTTTTAATCCTATTTTAGTAGTGTGAAATACAGTTTTATGTAATCTTCAGAACCTAACACCCCAGAGAAGAGAGAATTGGGAGTTAAATGTCTCAATGAGGAGCTCCACAACTTGTTCTGGTAATTTAACTATTTTCTGCGAAAAAATCTCAGTTTGGGATTACATTTTGCTTGAAGGTCCTCAAACCTGAAGCAGATGTTTTGCCTTTGGTGTTGGGAGGTAATGGTTTCTGCGTTTCTCTGAAATATAGTGGTTGAATTTCATTAGCCTTGACAATATGGAACTGATTTCGATGTTTATACACTTCCATGTAGATTACAGAACTTGGAATCTGAAATGGTTAATCAATTGCATTCTTAGTTCATCTGGCTTGGAGTAGTTAACAATATTGCCATTTTTGTGACTTATGTACTATAATTTTATTGATCTTTGTGTTTTTCTGGTCAAATTTAATTGGTAAATTATCTATGATCATTCTTATTTGACCCATCTGCATAGAAGGGCTGTTTTTTATGAGTATCACACTTGAGGCAATGCACCCACTAGGCCTGTGCTAACATGAAGAGCTTGGGCAATGTTGTTGATAACTTCCTCAATGTCATTAGCTGGTTCAAAGTTAAGCGAAAGACAAAAGTTCAATTAGAGTGCCTTGGCTTGTACCATTCTGATCTAACTTAACTTCTGCAGGCATTAAGTGTCAAAATTAGATTATCTGACTTTGCTATTCAGTATCATGCACTTAGAAGAATCATTTTTCTCGTGAAAAAGTTAAACAATGTTTTAACATTAGCAATATATTATTGCTTTCTTATTTTGTACTTAAGATCTCGGTAAAGGATTTGCTTAATGTGAATATATGATAACTAATATTTTTGAAAAGAATCTTTTTCTAAAGGTTGTACGATCATATCTCTTGTGCAATGTATTACCTAGCTAAACTAAGATTAATTAAATATATAGTCTTGTTTCAATTATGAAAAGAATCATTGAATTAATATGAGGATTGTTTGTTAATCACTTTGATTGATGTCATTGACATCTTTAATGATCAAATCAAACTCTATCAAGTTTAAACCAAATCTTTTAATTTCGTTAATCAAGAGCCATTTACGGAAGGACCAAGGTTTGAATCAGAGACATTGGAATCTGGACGCTATTCAATCCGAGCACATGAAGATTTGCGAAGCATTCCTCCAACGGTTGTGAAGATTTGAGCTCTATAAAAGGAGGGACTGAAGCAAATGATAAGACATGAGAATTTATTACATTGTGCAAAGCGTACAAGTGCATTCATTCTCTAATACTCTCTTTTGCACTCTTTAGTGAGAATTGAATATCTGAAAGGAGGTTTGTAACAAGTAAGTTGGGAAAATTACTTGAGTAGATAGGTGTTGAGAAATCAATACTTAGTAAGTGTTTCAGCTAGCACTGCTCAGCTGAGTGATATTATCGAACTCAAAAAGTATGTAGCGTCAAAGTACTTGGTGTGTACTTCCTAAGTGAACAAGAAGTGAAGTTGTTTAAATTCTAAGGGGAGAAGTGCATTAGGCAGTGATTAGCTCTGTTTGGAAGGGTGAACATCATAAACATATTGTGTGTTTGTCTCTATTTTATTCTGTATTTATTTTTTTTCAAAATTTTAAAATGGACATTCGTGATTAAGTCTCAAAGCTGCTTGTTGTAATGTTGGCAGTTCTATAACACTCCTCTTACCCCGAGAGATGTCATACCGCCAGGATCCCCCAAGGGATACTCCTAAGGCTGTCGTAACTGAAGATTTTTTTAAAGATTCAACCTAACTCTAGGTTAGTTAGGGAATTTCTGGAACAAAACTGCAAGAGGTCCGCCTATAATTGCAACGTTTGTAAAATTCGCGCTGCGAACTTAAGGGGTACCTGTGAGTTTACAACAATATTCAAAATAAACTAGAAGTCCCCACGAGTTACACACTTGGGGTTGAGGCTTATGCCCTTTACAAATACTTGTTCAAATAATTTACATAGGTTTACAACCGCCAGAGCCACTACATGCTTGTTTCATACACTTCCTTAACCAAAATAATAAATCAGGCAGCTTCACAAACACTGCTTCAGAGGAACACTTGCAAAACGACTGGTAGTCCTAGAAAGCAGACATGGCCTTTCATTCATCACCTGGGGAAAAGGAAAAAAGAAATGGAGTGAGCCACCACATGCCCAGTGAGTGTTCCTCCACTCCTTAAAATAAAACCATTTACAGGCAATACTACTCATATTAACCACGTATCAAGCATTTATGTATTACCAATCATCATATTAAGCTATGTGACACACTCGTAGGCTACTCACATGTCAAACATTCATTCATTCAGGAGTAATGCCTTCATTCATAGAACTTTTAACATGCTAGAAGCTTTCTTACTCAATTCATGCATTTTTAATCAGACTGGTTTAATGTATTATAAGGATGAGGCCACATGTTACTAGAATCCACATTCAATTAGGAATCATTTCATCGAGCATTCATAGAAAACTTTCTTTCTTTCCTTGAAAGCATTTTTCTTAACTTCTTGAGGTTCTTGTTCTTTTAAAAACGATTTCAGTTTGTATTGGTCATACAATGACCCTTATCAACTTTTCACATTTCATTTCAGATGGCCTCTTAAGGCTCGTGAAACTTTCTTTCTTTTCGAAAGACTTGGCAAAAGCCAACTATTTTTCTCTGCTTAGTAGGAAATACTTCTGGCATAAGATCATTACAGAGTACTGATTGGGCGAGATCTATTCTTAACCCCATAGAGAGACCTAACGCTCATACTAAGCTCTTACTTCCGGGACGGCCACATATAATATGTCGGACCATTACCCTCGTCAAGGTCTTTTAGGGTTTCCTAGTACCAGGACTTATTCCCTAGGCTAATATCATTCATATCATATTGTCTGAAGCATATTATCTTAGCCAATTTAAAGCGTATGGGCGATAACGGCTAATAATTTTGCTGCCTTTCACAGCGAAATCTCTTTTCAAACATCACACTTTCTTTTTATTCAAATTCTTTAGGGATTCCCCCACTCAAGCGAGTTCACTCCGAAAACGAAGTTCATATAGCTAAAATAGGCCATGGATTGCTAATAGTCATTGCTACAATTGTTTTAAAACACGAGAAACATCCTTTTTCAAAACAACACTTTTACACGCATAATGCATCTTAATAAAATAAACGAGGAGGGATTTACATATAACACATTTAAGCACTTCATAATCATTTCAACACAATGAGCCATACATGGCCTCGCAATCCACATGATTACGGTAATCACAACCCAGACTCCCTCCTCACATAGCAACCGACCACAGGACCTCGAACCACTCATAGTTCTACCTCAAACCGTCCGACTACCATCTTTGTTTCAATTTTACAATCGAGCATTCTAATCATTATGATGTACTGAAAAGCGATACGTAAACTTACATAACTTACCAATGCTTAACTTACTGAACAAACAAACAAACATTAGCGATGCGCTGCAACCAATGGTTATAACCATATATATACATATGTATATGTGTGTGTGTGTGTGTGTATATATATATATATATTCATACAACATTAACTTGAAATGAACGCTTAGTAAGCTGAGTTAAACTAACTTAGCATGAAACACGATTACATTCATGTATTGCATTGAGGGGGTAAACATGCTCATTTCATCGTTCGAATGTTATTTCCATGCTACTTCACGAGCATAATTCAGCTAAATAGACAAGCATCGATTCGAGACGTTCATTCATTGTTTCGAGGTTACATTTTAAGCCTAATTTAGCCATTTAAGCATAATACGATTCAAGACATTGGTTTAGTACATCGAAGTTACTATTTAAGCCTAATGAAGCCATTTAAATATAATACGAATCAAGGTGTTCATGTAGTACATCGAAGTTATTATTCAAGCCTAATGAAGCCATTCAAACATAATACGATTTAAGGCGTTCGTTTAGTACATCAAAGTTACTATTCAAGCCTAATGAAGCCATTTAAATATAATACGATTCAAGGCGTTCGTTTAGTACATCGAGGCTACTATTCAAGTCAAATTCTCAGGCATGTATTAACTAAGTATACTTGAATCGATTCTAAACATGCATAACTCACTTCGAAGCTAATTTTCAGACATGTATTAACTGAATACACTTGAATCAATTCTAAACATGCATAACTCACTTCGAAGCTAATTTTCAGTATTCTATCTAACTTAACATGCACAGTTTCTCATTACAGATTCTATGAAATTAACTAAACCTAAGCTGACATGCATCATCGTTTAGGCTAAATCATTTTCGAATGTGATAATAAGTTAGGAGGGGAAGAGCACTTACCCGGACTAGCTTAAATTCAACCCCAATAGAGTAATTTCACATCCCAAATGCACGCCCAATTCGCTGAACTCGAAACCCCAACCGTGTGCTTGAAAAACCCAAACCCTAGCTTTCGACTGAGTGGTGTTTGTGGTCGATTTGGGGCTGAATTTGACCCCCAAATTTATAGAGGACATCGATGGTGGTGTGGGTGGCCAGATTCCGGCACGTGAGTGGTAAAATCAGGGTGGCGACACGCGGTTTTTCTGGGTTGAGTCGGCCATGAGAAGTGGGGGATGGAGAGTGGTGGTGGTCGACGGTCAGTGACGAGTGAGTAGGGGACCGGTGGTCTCCTTCTCTCGCCGACGACGTGTGGCGGACGGTGGTGATGCCAGACAACGGCCAGTGGTTGTTGGTGAGAGAGAGAGAGAATAGCGAGTGTAGAGTGAGAAAGGAGGGTCGAGGGGTCGGGGTGCCTATGACCCGAGTTAGCCGCCTCCTTTTTTCTAATTTTCCCTTTTTTTGTTGCTTAATGAACACAATACAGCTAGGTTCTAGTTCCAAACTCGTTAGTAATTAGACTAAACTCGAGTTGAAATGCCCTACAACTAGCATTTTTATTAAACTTTGAAAATCGACTAAATAAAATAAAAAATGATTTTAAAAACTCGGGTTAGCATCGATTCAATAATTTTATAAATAAGTAACGTCAGTAATAACATTAATCATATAGTCGTTCTTTTTCGTGAAATTAATTGTTAAAAACGCACACAGTTGACTTAATACCCTTGTTGAAAAATAATTCAATGCAGATTCATAAATTTAGCAACTGAAATAGTTAGTCAACAATAGAATGAAAGTGCGGCCCTTACAAGTTCAGACTCAAAGTGCTTTGCAGTCTCTTTTAGTTTTGACTTTTTAAGTGATCACCCTATTCACCCTCTCTGGAGTAATACAATCTTAGCTTTGGGACCTTCAGTTGTTTTATTGAATGTAATATGGTTTAGTGATTTGTTCATGGTTTCTACTTTGTTGTCTGCTGACTCTTTATGAGTTTAAATTGTTCCCCCTTAAACTAGATGATTAATTATGTCTGTGTTACTATTTTGCGAGTATTACAGCTTAATTAACGACTCATCCATGTTAGAAATATATTTTATGTATTTTCAGGTAATACTGGTGTATCCAACTTTCTTTGATTGGGTTAACTGTAACTCTGTTCCATCGTCTTAATATCCTAGGATGATCATTAATAACTACCAATGAGTTGTATCGAAGACAATCTTATGAGTTGATCCAAGTGGGAAAAAAAATCAAGAAGGATTTCTGGGACTGCAACCAGAGAGTCAGAGTCAGATTATATGCCTCGTATGACATTTGGTAATGTTCTATGTTTTTTCTATGAATGAATGGACCAAGATTGTATGGATCTAAGCTACTTGATTCATTGCTCCTCATTTTACCGGGTTGCGGACAATAACTTGGAGAAATGACAAGAGGCTCTTGAGTCTAAGGGTTTTAGATTAAGCATGTTGAAAATTGGATACCCAGAATGTAAATCTAGCAAAAAGGAAGGTAAGACAGAAGTCACTATCGGATATCAAAGAGGATAAGGAATAAAGTGATTAAAGAAAAGACAGGAGTGATAATGATGGAGAGTAGATGTTTTGAACATATGAAGAGAAGGGTTTGAATGTACCTGTGGGGATGTGTGAGATGATGGAAAATTTGGGATATGAGAGAAGTAGGGGTAGAGCAAATAAGAGCTAGAATGAGGTAATTAAAAAGGATATGAGTATATGAGTTACATGTTACTTTCAAAGGACATGACTTAAGATATGAGATTCTGGATATCTAAAATTAGAGTTACAGACCTTAGGTAGCTTGTTACTTTTTAAAGCCCCCAGTCACTCAGAATGTTGATGTTAATGATACAATTGCAAACTAGGCTCCAGCAGTCCACATATTAGCTGTTTCTTTACGTTATTTGTCATTCCTTGTGCCCCCTTCTTCTCTTATGCTTGCTGCTTCACCAAATGACACTTACGTGGCCTTTAAGGAAAAAGAAAGGTTTTTCCTTTACCAAAAAAGTTCTCAACAAATATTTTTTTTCCCACTTTACGTGGTTAAATGGGAATCGGTCTCTCGGATAAGAGTAATGTTTGAAGGGATAAGACTCTCTATATCTTGATCTCCCTATACCTCGCTGAAGCAGGTCCTACACTAGTAGTGGTGGTTTTTTCTAGTTTTAGTGGACTTCATGTTTTGACTTTTGATACTAGCATCTTGCACATGAACATGGCATACCTGATTATGATCACGGCTGTGTGAATCTTCCAACTAAACATCTCTTATTTATATGGGATAGATTAGGCCGCTTCATGCCAAAAAATATCAAGATAGCTCTTCCTTTTCGCTTTTTTTTTGGGGTTTTTGTGAGTTTGATGAAGAGGCTGATTTGTGAAAAGTCCAGAGTAGTCAACCAGTCATCTTGTATTCATAAATATCTATATTTCCTTCGAACAAACCATCTTCCTTGAAGAAGCCTAAAGACTATCCAACCTTCAAACATGACATGGTGGAAGGTTCAGCAAACCTCGACAAGGTTCTAGGAAAAGCAAATACTCGATATTGCTAGTTCGCATCGTAAGATGCTCTAAGAGCAATTCCTACAAAGGGGAATAACTGATGTAAGACGCTCTAAGAACAATTCCC
>NCQT01109168.1:31008-41410 GCA_002740465.1 Stenocereus thurberi
ATTAAAATTAGGTCACATAAACCCTAGGAAACCTGAGAGCGTTCCCCCTTTTTATTCGGTCTTTACTTTATGTGAGAATTCCTTACATCAGTCATAGCCCTCTCTTCATCTCTCTCTCTAACCCTAGGGCACCCCCTCTCCGAAATTTAGCTCTCAGCCGAGACAAAAAGGCTCAAATTTCCCGTTCTTCATGGCAGCCACGCCGCCTACTACTACCCCACCTCAGCCCCAGATCGGTGTCGACACTGGTCACCTTGGCTGGAACCCAAATCCGCCGAAACCACCTCTCAAAAAACCCAGATGAGAAACCTCCCCTTGTCCAGACTCTTCTAAATGCATCCCGGCATCAACCATCGACCAAACCCACCAACAAACCACGCCAGCGAGTAGATCGGCCGCCGAGCATTCGACTGACCCCACCCACTCGCACAACACGCCACCCCTGTGGCGGCGTGTGTTGACCACGCGCGGCTTCGATGGTGTTGGTTTTCGTGGTTTCGTGCCAGGATGAACAGATTTGAGGAGGTTAGGGGCATTCGGAGGAAGAGAAACAAGAAAAAAGTTTTCATCAACGGCACGTGACTCACACACATCGCCCCTCCCAGCGATTCTAGCGATTCTAATGGTTCAAGTGAGTCCGTTCTGCTCCCTTTTTTCTTGTCTGGGACGGTGGGGTGTCGGGGCTGAGAATGGTCAGGATTGGGTTTTAGATGCAGATCTGTGGGTCTTGGTCTTTTCTAACTTGTATTCTAGCCCGAAATCATGAACTTGCAATTAGACGAATTATCATGATTTTTGCACCCAAAAAAAAAAAAAAAACCCTTCGTCACACAGAGAAAAGTTGATCTGGATTATTAATCGAGGCAAAATCATACTTTTAGATTGACATTTTACTCATAGCATATAAATTTCAAGTTCTAGAGTTTGCACTCCATATTCAACTCAGTTTCACATAGAACATGATTTTTGAAATTTAGCAAACGAGCATACTCGTTTTATGCATTACATTATTTCCAATAATCACATAGATTCTCAATCCTTTTAGCAGATTAGCAAAAGTGCAAATGAAATTCATGTCATTAGCATTCTAATTTTGAAGCATATAAATTCTGACCAAAGAGCATGAATTTAGCTTAATTAGACAGAATAACACATAGTCATTTGCCTCATAATCAAATTCATATTCTACTGGGTGAACAAGCATGCTTAATCAGAATTATAATGGTTGGGGCTAGAATTAAATAGAGGTGGCTCTGATACCACTATTGGTAATTAGATGTTACCTGGTGTAAAAGCTTGCCTAATTGATTGATGCCCACAAAACGGCAGCTACTAGAGTCACCGGATGCTTCAGGCTCAAAACTCAAACCCACTTAGATGGCTAGGCTTGTGTGAGGGAGAGGACATAGAGTATTAGATTTGGAGGAGAGCTTGTTGCTTAGACTAACGATGATACCCCATAATTCATCCTCTATTTATAGTGGCACAAAGCCTCAAAATAGAATTTGCAAATTAATGGGATGACTAATGCTGATTAATACACAATTAATCCTTTTGTAACTGCTGAATCAAATGTTTGATTATGGCCATTTATTTGCGATTGCTACTAGTCAACATGTGGCATTATGCTTGCTGACTTTGAATCCCTTTGATTGAGAGTACCAACATACCATTGATGCATTCCCTTGTCTAATCTAGTAGAATAATGACTCCTAGGAATAATATGTTGGATTAATTTCCATAAAAAAAAATGAAAATTTATAAAAGGCATGTTGTTGTTGTTGTTGTTGTTGCTGTTGTTATTTGCTATTGAAGAAATGTAATTAGCTAATTAACTAACTAATTTCATAAGTGTCTCTTTAATGATTACCATTGAGATTAAAATCAATGGATGAGATTTCATCTCATGAAAAGGTGCATATCTCTTGAAAAGACACCATATCCTCCATAAATAGAGGATGACTGGTGTGATTTGATCTATCCAAAAAATTATTTCTAGCAGCCTTCCCTCTGAATTTTTGTTTTGTTGTAAAGGTCCTAAGATATGTTTCCATGTGTGCAAGATGCAGACAGGGGGACTTCTTTGTATAGCAAAGATCTAATCACTAGATCCTGTTGGACAGTTAGGGGCAATTAAAGTTTTTAGGAAAAGAGTACACCTTTTGTCTAGAAGTCTCGAAATGATCCTAGATCGTTTCTTTTCTTAATTTCTCTAATATAATATACACACACTATTGAATTGTCTTTGTAAGGTCATCTATGGACTTTATGTTATACCAAAGCGCGCAAGGTCAAGCCTCATGAAGTGAATAGCAAAATGCTATGCCTCTCCTCTAAGTGCACAAACGCAACTCCTTAGATCATAAAAGCCGTGGATGACTCATTTGTAAGACATCATTGGATGTGCTTAGGATGAAGTGTGGCAACCAAGTGGGTTAGACCAGCCATATTCGAAAGTTCACCAAGCATTCAAAGCTAGGCTTATTTCAATTTGAATCCTGAATTTTTCTTGGTTATAGCTGATGTTTCCCTTTGATGTATTATACTTGAGTTTTTGAGTACACCTAGCAGCTTCTAGAATGTCAATATCCGTTTGATACCCCTCAACAGCACACAAATTAGTTATGCCGAGCTGACAGTTTGTTAGAATGATGCCCATAGGTTGTTAGAAACTAGACATTTTTCTGTATATTGTATATATATATAAGTGGGATGACTTTCACCCTTGCAGATTGACATGAAATACTTCTCAATAATAGAAATACAACTTCTTTCATCTCCTCATTCTCATTTTCTTCAAGCTTCCTAATCTGATTTCTATGTTGTCTAGACATCAGGAACAAGGTCTGGAATTCAATCACAGAATTTGACATGGTATCAGAGCATCAAATCCTAAGGATCAATTGAGTTTGATTCTCTTCTTCTCATATTCTATGGATCTTCATTCTTGCTATTCATTGTTTTCTTGAATCAATTTGCTTTGATTCTTCTCTTGTGTTCTTGAAACTATTGGTTCTGGAATTTTTGGAGGATTTTGCTTGATAACTCCATGAATATGGCTAGTAGTTCAGAGAATGTACAAAATCGTATTCCATTGAATATAGAAAAACGTGCTCCATTGAATAACCATAGTCTTGATACAGGACATGTTTCGTATTTGCACCACTCTAACAATCCAAATTGTGGTTTAACTAATGAACAACTTATTGGTAGCAATTATTCTTAGTGGAAAAGATCTTGTGAAGTGTCTGTTAGTGTCAAAAACAAGATATCTTTTGTAACTGGAGAATATGCAAAACCAGCAAATAATTCTCCTCTTCTTCCTCCTCGGGAAAGATGCAACAATATGATGATTTGTTGGTTGTTGCATTCTGTTGATAAAGATATCGCATCAAGTATCACTATACTCCTACAACTGCTCAAATTTGGAAAGATTTATCATAGAGGTCTAGTTTTAGTAAAGGGACCAAGATTTATCAATTACAAAAGGGGAGGAGCAATTTGTCATAGGAAACCTCTCTGTTTCTCCATGTTTCACCAAACATAAACAACTCGCGGATGAATACATTATATTGGTTGCACCTTGCTCTTGTTGGTCAACTAGTTCTGCCATGAACCTTATAAGAAGACAAAAGTTAATTCAGTTTTGTATGGGTCTGAACAATAGCTATCAAGCGGTAGGATGCAATATTTTGGTGTTGAATCCTTCAACCACTGTGAGTCTGTCCAGTAGTGTAGTGCTCTAAGAAGAGCAAAAAAGAGAGATAAGAAGTGTTGTTAATACATTGGCATTCTTGTCTCATCGAAGGGAACTTCTCATCATGGTCCTGTTCATCATGGTTCATAGCGTCCATCCTACTCATAATCTTATCACAATGCTCCTGGTGCCAGAAGACCTAATGTCCAATGTAATTACTGTAGAAAGCCAGGTCATACAATTGATAAATTTTATAAGTTAGAAAGAATGAGGGATCAAAATGCCAAATGAATGAGGTTATCTACTTTAGTATAGCAAACTGTTTCAAGTATACCATTTAATCATTAATTTTTAGCCCATTCTACGGGACATCATACTTTAACTTCAGAGCAATATGAGCAATTGTTGCCATAATTGAGTAAACAAAACATGGAGGTTACACCAAATTTGGAGAATCAACAATCCACTTATCTAGCTGGTAAGTCTTTTTGCTTGCTTACTGCTCAACCAGAGATAAGGTAGATAATTGACAGTTGAGCAATTGATCATATCTCCACATCTTCATTTGTTTAATGAATTATTGTCATTTACCCCTCTCAAGGTTTTGGTAAATATCATTTGTACCATGAACTTATCGAATTTTCATTTACCCCTTTCACCTTTGCATAATAGCATTACAAACCCCACAAATTACAAAAACCCTTTATGTTTACAAATTGTTTACCCTTTCCCTTTCTCCGCTATCCGTTGAAGTTTAATTGACCTTTTACCTGATTCTCTTAACCTTTGATCTGATCAATGTGGCAGTAGCGGCCGTAATAATGATGTTAACACCACCGCTAAGGTTGCCATGGTCCAATAAGTCTCCTAGCACTACATGTGGTGCGGTTTGAACCTTCCATCATCTTCCAGGATATGTTTCTCTATTATGTCCTTCTCTAATTGCCAAATATCCGGCTATGTTCGAGCAAGAAAATTGGGGTCTCTGACTCTCTATTATATTATTTTCTTCAATTGCCAACTAAACCAATTTCAAGAGTATTAAGGACATTTTTGTAGTTCAGGGGTTTGCAAAACTGTTATGCAAAGGTGAAGGGGGATAAATGATAATTCGAAAAGTTTAATGGTGCAAACAATATTTACCAAAATCTCAGGGGGTGGGGGTAAATGAACATAGTTCTTTGTTAATTCCTATGCACTTGTTTCAAAGGCTTGTTTTATAACAATGCCAAATGGAAGAAAGTAGCAGTCAAACACATTCGGACTGTTGTTCAAAGTGATAGCATCGCTTTACAAGATGTTTTTCATGTACTAGAATTTCACTTTAATCTTGTTTCAACAAGCAAGTTAGCTAAACACTTGTCTTCTAGTGTAGTTTTCACAGCTAACTCCTGTTATATACAGGACCCTTTGAAGAACAAGCGATTGATTCTTGGGAAGGAAAGGGGGTTTGTATCTGGTGAATTTAGCAACCACAGAGTCTTTAGTCAAGTTTTCAACTCAGCAGCAACATTTTAGTACCAGTTGCTTATTAGTCTCAGAGTTATGGCACTGTAGATTGGGTCATCCCTCTTCTCAACACATGTCAGATATTCGAGGCATACCTTGCAAAGGACCTAATACAACTTGTAGTATCGCCCACAAGCTAAACAACACATATCTTCTCTTCCTTTAAGCTCTTCAAGAGCAAATAAAGTCTTTGAGCATTTACACATAGACATTTGGGGTCTATATAGGACAACCACATATGATGGTTACGAGTTGTTTCTTCTATTGTTGATGACCATTCAAGAGCTACTAGGATTTTTTTGTTATCTCATAAAAGTAATGATTTGTCCATGTTGGAATCCTTTCTTACATATATTGATACTCAATTTCATAGTCAACTACAGACTATTATATCTGATAATGGTTAGGAATTTGGTAATAAACATGCTGTGGCATTCTATAAACACATAGGTATTATTCATCAAACCTCTTGTGTAGACACCCCCTGGGAAAATGGAGTAGTAGAAAGAAAATACAAAAGTCTTTTAGAGGCTGCAAGAGCACTACTGTTCAATCCAAAGTGCCTATAAAATTCTGAGGTGATTGTCTTTTGACAGCCACTTACTTGGTGAATAGGCTGCCAAATTTTGTGTTAAATTTCAGAACCCCTTATGAGCTCTTGTTCTATAATCAGCCTACATATGGTCTATGGTCACCTGACAAATTTTGGATGCCCTTATTTCATGCCAATTTTGAAGCATGGAAGAACCAAGTTTGAACCAAGAGCACAACTTTGTGTTTTATGAGCTATCATGCTACTGAGAAAGCTTACAAAGTATACAACTTAGCTACTAAGCAGATACATTACAATGGGGATCTGGTTTTTCATGAGCAATGTTTTCCTTTTTAGCATATACAGTCTTAAGATACAGCCTTGCCAAATAGCATTTCTATTTCTTCAAATAATGCTGATTATCAACCTATAGTATCTTCTCATATATCTTCTCCTGTCCCCTAAGCATTTTCTATACAAATACCTAGCACTCCACAAACATCATCTTCTAATATACCATTCAATCCTTTACCAGAAAATTCTCTATAGATTTCCTCTTCTCAGCCTCAAAACTCAGCACCACTAGATCTAGCTCAATCGAGAAGGCATGCCAGAACCTTAAAACGTCCATCCTATTTGTAGGATTATATGTGCTCTTATAGCTGTAAATCTCAACCCTTTATAACTTCTCATTGGTTTAATTTGCTATTGTTTTTTGCCTTGACTCATGCTCAGTAGTTTACTCAACTTGATTATCTACATGAACTAGCTACTTGCAAAGAGGTCCACTCATTAGATTGAAGCCATGCAAGCTGAAATAGATGCCTAAAGGACAAACAATACGTGAACTGAAGTTGACTTACCTCTTGGTAACAGAGGTATCATCTCCACATGCGTGTACAAAATTAAACTCAAGGCAGATGGCTCAGTAGAGACACACAAGGCAAAATTGGTAATTAAAGGGAATACACAAAAAGAAAGCATAGATTATACTAAAAACTTCTCCACTGCGGTTAAAATGACCACAATCATAACCGTCATTGCCTTGATAGTTGTACGAAGATGGTCTCTTTATCAATTAAATGTCAACAATACTTTCTTACAAGGAGATTTACATGCCGAAGTTTATATGAAGATGCCTAAACTAATTTGCTAATCCTTAGAATAAAGTATGCAAATTACAAAAGTTTTTGTATGGTTTGAAGCAAGCCTCAAGACAATGGCTGTAACGCCCCCAAAAATACTAATGACATGATTTACGAAAAACTACAGCGGAAGACTTAATGATATAAGGTGTTACTGCTAAGGCTCACTGAAACCATTTAATCTTGCAACTCATGTTCAAAACACAAATCTATTAAACTAAAACACTCCAAGATCAAAGTCCATACTAATTCAACTTTAATACAATCGACTTAATCATATCACGTGCTAACTTGCACTCTACACTACACAAGTATATTGAATATAGACCCAACTTGACTCTGAGGTCGATCTCAACATTCATATTATGTTGAATCCACTGTGGGCATCTGATGACTTCCAAAAGGCTTACTGAATGGAGAAATATGTGATACTTCATCACATAAAATGGAAAATATGAAAACAATTCAAAAATATGAGCTAAAACTCAGTACATGCATTCCTGTATTGGAAAGTGAGCGTAGAAACATTATTAATGGGTACTCGCATTTGCGATTCATTTAGTTCGCAATAACAATGAAAAGAAAGTAATATGAAACTGAATTACTTCGAAACTGTTGGCAGATGAAAATAGCACAAATCGTTGTTTCTCATTAATAAGATAGCTTGTACTAATAAAGAAAGGATTGCCAAAAATAACTTGAGGAACGACATGTAGTCATGACCATAGAGTAGTATGCCAACATGACGCTACGGTGCTATAGAAACACGAACAATATGGATACATTTAAAGGCTAAAAATGCGCTCAATGACTAGGTCTGAAGCAGTTGAAGGCTTTGTAAGTAATAAACAAATAGTGCCCAAATAGAAGCAAGGAGTTAAAGTAGGTGACAGTAAAAATATGAACGTAGTGGTGACTGAACTGTAAGTACAATGGATCAAACATGCTTGGAAAGAATTGCAAATCACACAGTAACGCACATCGAGGGTCATTATAGGCTCCATTATGAAAACAGAGAATTAAACGATTATGATTGTCCGGGTTTGAATCGCCTATAAGAAATGTTACTCAGATGTGTTTGAAGAACTCCCAATAGACCACATATCAGATTTTCCATAAACACTCCATTACAAATCAAAAGAGTGTTAGTGGCAAAGAAATAATGCCTCTGAACAATTCAAGGTAATTAGGGCATAAATAAGTCAATGACAGGAAGCAATTAGAGCATTGATAAGATAAGGTCCTAATGTCAAGAATGGCAGCTCAATCTTACTCGTACCACACATATAATCCAAGTAGCACACCATAAGCTACTAACTGTTATCATCAAACATAAGCACTCATTATAACGTTTATCTCATATTGGTTCACCTCAAAAATATTACCTCACAAAGCGTTTCCTTATCTAAAGGTTTACATCTAACTGGACACTATATTAATCCCTTGAAGTTGCAAATGGCATCTCTGCATCGGGTTTCAACCATCACTGTACCCAAGATCAGGTATATTAGCCCACCTCAATAAAACTCTCAAATCCAGGGGTAAAATGAACAGAGTTCTGCCTAAAAACTGACTAAAATCCGACGTAAAGCCTTACAGTAGATACCTAAAATGAAGATAAACACTTCAATAATTCAACGGCCACACGCTAGAGTTCATAACTCAATGGGTCACACACCCGGAGTGCACGATTGTAAAAATTTAAACAAATGAGAGAAATGAAATATACAATACAACTTCCAGATAAATGAGAGCATGCCTCACTAACAGGTGACCCAAACTGCTCTACTTTACTAATGTTCGAATCTCAAGATATCACCAAATAATTGAGTCACCCAAATGAAAATGGTTCCTCCATATATGCCCATCCATATGAACTTATAGTCAATAGCTCATTTAATTAGTTCAACATAACTCATACACACCTTGATAGCTAACTCATAAACACTTGATAGCTCATAGTGGCCCTTAAAACCTTAGTTCTGATACCAAATCTGTAACGCCCCCAAAATGCTAATGACATAATTTACGAAAAATTACAGTAGAAGACTTAATGATAGAAGGTGCTACTGCCGTCCTGATAAGGACAAGGCTCACTAAAACCATTTAATCTTGCAACTCATGTTCAAAACACAATATTTATTAAACTGAGACACTCCAAGACCAAAGTCCATAATAGTTCGACTTCAATACAATCGACTTAATCATGTCATGTGCTAATTCGCACTACATACTATACAAGTATATTGAATATAGACCCAACTTGACTCTGAGATCGATCTCAACATTCATGCTATGTTGAATCCACTGTGAGCATCTGATGACTTCCAAAAGGACTTATTAAATGGAGAAACATGTGATACTTCATCACCTAAAATGAAAAACATAAAAATAATTTGAAAATGTGAGCTAAAACTCAGTACATGCATTCCTGTATTGTAAAATGAACGTAGAAATATTGTTGATGGGTATCCACCTTTGCAATTCATTTAGTAGGTAATAACAACGAAAATGAAAGTAATGTGAAACTTAATTACTCATTATTATTTGGATGTGAACCCCTTGCAATGATGTGATCTGTACGTAAGTGTACAACTGCCAATCCGACTAAGAGTTGGCCTAAAACCGCGCAGGTAAATGATGGGCTGACGCCATTGTAGATATGTGTAGTCAGGAAATGATACTCACATAACTTGTAATTTTGATAGAAATTCAGTAAGTAACTCACATAACTTTTAAGATAGGTTATGCTAAAATAACCCCAAAACTAGATAATTGAAAATAATTAATCCAATGTAAAGTTAAATGAAAGTAAAATAAACCAGCAATAAGATAGATGAGATTGGCCTTTTCTGAGATAGGTTGCTGATACGGGTTTAAGGCTCGCCGAGGTATCGCTTGGTTCAAAATAATAGCGAATGCACTAGATTGGCTTGATAAATACATTTGATACATTCTGAATTGACTAAGTAATAAAGGTTTGAGGCCAAGAGAGATATATTTTGATTCAAAATAGTATAAATTATAATAACGTGGTCTGATAAATTTGATTTTTCAGTCAAAAATTCTCCCTACTTCCCATATTTCATTCACAAGTCCATTAAATATAGAATTTCACCCCCAATGAGTCATTGAACTGAATAGAAGCTATTAAGCTTACTAAATTTGGCATTTTCTTTGTAAAATGCATAAGTGATTCAAAACTCATAATTAAGCTCCCAAAATGCATGTTTCTTTTCTTTTCTTTCATAAATCGAGCTGAAAACCCCAATAAAATCCATGAATATATATTTTATAGCTAATACTTTAGTAAAGGAAAAGTAAAGGCATAATAGGGGCTTAGAAAGAATGACTTGTAACTTCGTGTTCTGATCTCCGATTAATACCCTATATCCCAATATCGAAAGCTTACGAAGTCCCGAAAAACTTTATTTAGAACATCAGGCATGATTCCAACCATAAGGTTCCCAAAATGGGGCTCGAACATAAGTATGCCGATTTGGTCTAACATGTGCAATT
>NCQT01109185.1:5586-15873 GCA_002740465.1 Stenocereus thurberi
CTCGGGATCCCGATGGAATGAATGCATTCTTTTTTCAGCACTATTGGGCCATCATTGGAGATTCGGTGATGAAATGCGTAATTGATGTCCTGAATGGAGCTCCTCTCCCTCCCTCCTTCATTCACACCAATGTTGCCCTCATCCCCAAGAAACCGAACCCCATACTCCTCTCAGAATTCCAGCCGATTAGCCTTTGCAACGTCTTCTATGACTTAGTCACCAAGGTCATATCTAATCGACTGAAGTTAATTCTTTCGGATATGATCTTAGAATGCCAAAGTGCCTTCATTCCTGGCTGCTTAATCACGAACAAAAGTTTAGTAGCATATGAACTGTTTCCTGATATGCATGGGCTTGGTGGATCCGGAGGTGCTATGGCATTGAAATTGGACATGAGCAAAGCACTCGATAGAGCTGAATGGTTATTCCTGGGGAAAATTATACTGAAATTGGGCTTTTGGGCTTCCCTGGCATATTCGTCGATCTGGTGATGAAATGTATTCACTCGGCTACCTTCTCCTTTATTATCAATGGAGCACCTACAGGCCTTGTAATCCCTAATACAGGCCTCCGTCAAGGAGACCTACTTCTCCATTTCTATTCTTATTGTGCTTCGAGGGGCTTTCATCTCTGATTTCTCATGCAGTAGCTGCTCGGCCTCCGCATTTGCGCGAGTGCTCCAATTATTTCTCACTTGCTATTCGCTGATGATTCTATTCTCTTCTGTAAAGCCTCTCAGGATCAAGCTAGAGTTATCAAACACATCCTCGACTTATATGAAAGATCCTCTAGTCAGAAAGTCAATTACAACAAGACGAATGTCATGTTCTCTAAGGGCGTTCCCCAGGAACGTAGGAACTTTGCGACAGTATTGTCGGTTGCCTCCATATCAAAGAGGTCTTGTCCCATGACAAGTATTTAGGGATTCCGACCTACGTGGGTAGAAAGAAGAAGAAGCCATTTTTGCACCTTAAGGGCCGAATCTGCAAACGTTTGTCCTTATGGATGGACCAGCTAGTTTTTTAGGCGGGTACGGAAGTGCTAATAGAGGCCGTTGCCTAAGCAATTTCCATTTACGCAATGAGTGTTTTTAAATTAACCAAGGACCTATGCTCATCTATTGAGTCCTCCATTAACGGCTTCTGGTGGTTTGGGCTTCCGAGACCTTCAATCGTTCAACGATGCTTTATTGGCTAAACAGTTTTGGCGGCTCATGATAACCCCATTCACTTCCCAGCGGAGTGCTCAAAGCCAAATACTTCCCAGGTTGTTCCATTCAGGATGCCGGTTTGGGCCCCTGACCCAGTTTTACTTGACGGAGCATCCTCAGCGTCAGCGAACTAATCTTTAAAGGTTCCTGGTGGTTGATTGGCAACAGCCAGAATGTTGCAGTATGGCACGACCCATGGCTTACGCGACCCTTTTCCTTTCATCCAATCATGCCCCTAGGTATGGTGGACGACTCGCTTAAAGTGACTGACCTTATCGATACTAGTCTGGGTGCTGGAAAGAAGATGTGATTCGAAGAACCTTGAATCCCAGGGATATTACAACTATCCTAAATATGCCACTTTGTAGTTCTTGGCCCACAGGCGTCTTTATCAGGCGCTTTACTCCGAATGGTAAGTTCACAGTACGATTAGCTTACTTTCTTGACACGATCCATCAAGAAAGCTCAAGAACCCTTGTCTATCTCTCCAAGTAATCCCTGGAGGACAATCTGGAACCTTAACGTCCCTCCTATGATTAAAGTATTTGGATGGAAACCGAGTGTCGGGGCTTTGCCCACTTGCAGTAACTTAGCTCGTCGATTGAAGGACTTCAATATGTCATGCAATACATGTGGTGCTCTCGAAGATACGGCCTCCCATGCTCTACCTTGAATGCCCCTTGGCTCTCGAAATTTGGTCTTCCAGCTCACTTGTAGCTGACCTTTGGTCCCAAAAGTTCCCTTAAGCTTTTGATTGCTTTCTCAACGCCTCCACTAGCTTTACCAATGAAAAATTGGGAGAGTTCTTAGGGATGCTTTGGGAGATTCGGAGTTCCAGGCATCGCTTTATTTTTGGTACCCTAGATCGTTCCCTAAGAGGCTTGCGAACAGGGCCGTCGCATTCATTAAGGCTACCGTGACGCTAAACTTGTAACCTCCACGACACCCAAACTACAGGAAGTGCGCTAGAAACCGCTAGATTCGGGGTTGTTGAAGCTTAACTTCGGCGCTGGTAAGCTACAAGACTGGGGACGTGGACTCGGATTTGTTATGCGAGACTCCTTAGGCGGCATTGTCTTGGCGGGCTCTAAACAAGTGGTTGGGTTTCATGGTGTGGAGGTAGCTGAGGTGGAGGCTTGCCTCTTTGGTTTGCAGCAAGCCTTACAAGCGGGCTTCTCCAGTATCATCATCGAGGGTGATAGTCTTTCAATAATTTCCAAGCTTCGAAACAAATGTCTTTTACATTCTTTTTTAGGCTTTTATATTTCAGAAATTGTTCGTATTGTTGCTAGTTTTTCCTTTCATGCTTGGAGTTGTGTTAAAAGGGGCGCGAATCGAGTTGCCCATGAGGCCGCTCGCCTCCAACTCTATGATTCTATTCCTAGAATCTGGAAGGTAGGATACGCCAATGTCGATCACGGATTTGGCCTCCGATGACATGTGTACGTATTTGAACGAAACTCTTATATAAAAACCCCCCTTTTGCTATAAAAAAAAAAAGTTTTGGAAAATAATTTTTTACTACATCATACATCGTGTCAATTATGCTGCTTGATTTTTTAACATAGGAAAGACCAAATCTCGAAATACTCAAATTATAGCCAGTAAGTAAAATTGAAATGGAATGTACCTGTATGGGACTTAAGGGGAAGAAAATGATATGACATCTCCACTTTCTGAGTCTTGTCCTATGCCTAATGTTTTGGGCTATCTGAGTCAAACACCAAATCAGCGAATCCGTAAGTGTCAGGTATCTATACCAGATCAAGTGAAGGTGATGGAGAACCACTATGAGACTAAACAACTTGATTTTTTTTCTATAGCCTAAAACAACCTAACAAGATATGGAAAATATCCTAATAGTGAAATATTACTAAAATACTAATTTTCTTATCATAGTATAAAGTAAAATTTTAAGTTTCATTAACTCCAAAAGGAACCGTTCAATGAAATTTGAAATATGATAGAAATGTAACACAATTACTTTATAAGCCCATGCAATTTATATCACAGATCTTAAATGTCGTGTTTCCTTTTCTCGACAATCACATCAAAAGGTCCTTAGAGCATCTGTATAACAAGCAGCAATCGGAGCATTGTCAAGAGTGGATAGTTTGTGGCTAGCAAGCCCTCTAACCCACATTCTGGTTTTTCTTGGCTATGTTGTCTCATTTTACTTGCACTTTGCTTTGGGTCTATCTGAAAACTTTAGATATTGTATTGGCCCTTTTGCTACTTTGAGGAGTTGGGCCCAAATCCTAAACTGCATCAAGCATGTCATGCCTGGTAGAATTATTAAGCCAAGGACTGTGAGAGGACTGATGGATCTTGTCTTTCTCAAAAATGTCTATAATGGCATGGCAGTGTGGTTTTGAGCTCAAGGATCTGTAGATTCCCAGAGTAAGATCTTCTCAAGTTTCATGAAGTTAATGATTTTACTGTTCCTTGTTTCTTTCATTTTGCGGTTACCATCTACAACGCTTAACATCACTTAAAGCCTGAAACTGGTTAACCCGTGCAGCATTCGGTTTAACTGATTGGGCTCTGATTCAAGCTATGTTGCTCGGAGTGAGCCATACCTGTGTTGAAGTGTTGAGTGTCCAACACGTGTCGTGCCGTGTCATGTTGGTGTCAGCATACTTTTAAAGGACTGTTTTACATTTTTTGTTTAAAATGAAGGGTCATGTGGCCATACCCTTGTCCAAGTGTCAAAGCATCCAACACAATTACTCGAGGCAAAATGAAAGGTCGAAGTGACATAGAATTCCAAGATAATTATCTATGTAAATTATTTAATTGGTTAATGATCTTGCTTTCGGCTATGAGCAAAACTTCGTTTGTTAATTTGCTGAATATTCTTTTACTATTGTATTTGCGTATCTTGAATGCTCAACCAGTCAGCTAATCCATCAGGATCTTTTTTCATTGTATACATCATTACCTCCTTTTACAGCAAGCAGCAGAATGATTTTAAAGTGATTTCTTCAATAATGGTTAGCACGGTTGAGCTGGGATCATTTGTAATCAGCAACACTTCATATGCTGTGAATGACCATCATTAGATGCTTCTTGCAGAGCATTTGTTCCTGTCATTTGGAGATACTCATTTGTCTTTTGCAAAGCAATTGCATTTCTGTTTCATTTGATGCTCATATGAAGATCTAATACTATAGAGTTCGGCTTCCTTGATAAATTACTTAGATGGATTTATTGATTTTGTTTGTCAGGATCCTTCCAGACATGGTTGCTACTATATTATCAGATTCACTGAGGAGAGAATTGGTTTTATCTCGACAAGATGCTTCTGATGTCCTTAGGGATGCATTCTCCCAGACAGAGGCCCGCTTGAATCACTATTATGAGGTCCTAAATTTTATACATTTTTATGCATAGATGTTGAGGTGTTTCTGTGATTTTTTTGTTGGCCAGCCTGACAAATTTATTCACAAACCTTAATTGGGACAACTAATCTTCTTATACCTTTCTTTGACTTGGTTCATAACCTAATTAATTATCACATCTATTGGAGCTCTCAAGCATAACTCAACAAAGATGTTACACAACATGGCGTGAACACAACATGATTGGGGGCAACATGAAATCAACCATAGTTGCCTGGAACGCGGTATGCTCTGGTACGGGGGACGGATTCGGGTACGTGATTCGCTGCCTAGTGGAGAATCCGATATGCAAGGGTGGTTATCATTACATCTAGTACGCCAATTCAAAACTTCACATATTGTAGACAGTTACAAAATGATTTAATTATGAGGGTTCTCTCTCTTCCCTCTCTCTTCCCCCGCATGGGCATCATTTTCAAATTAATCCCTATTTCTTTCTTTCTCCTCGTTTTGCTCTGTGAAAAGCCTGCCCATTTATGGCAACCTCAAAAATCCATCCATTTTCTTCAAAATTTGGCCTATGAATCATGAAAATATGCAATACCATTGTGATAGGAGATTTGTTCACTGAATTCGCCAGATTTGGGGAATTAGTACGCTAAAGTTTCGCGTTCTGGTTCGCAAGAATCGGTTTGCAATACGCTGGGGGTTGAGAGAATCCGGTAACGATGAAATCAACACAGCATGACCCAAATCTGATCCTGAAATTACGTTCACAATTTTGCATAAAAGCAAGCTATGTACTTTTTTGGGAACATATAATCTGCTCTCGGAACAAAACAGAAATTGGCACAAATATTAAATGGATCGATCTAACCTGACAACCAGTTGCCACCTTTGTTCAAATTTCTACTTTTCCTGTAGTGGTATCACTGTTTATGAAACATGATGTCACATAGTACAGCACATGACACTCCTTTTTCCACTTACCAGTTGCTGTGTCAGTGCCATAGTTATGACCTTTTTCTGGCATTGTCTGTTTCTGCTAGCTCGTTTCCCCGTTTTTTGGGAAAAGGAGTCAAACTATGCGTCATGTTGCATCAATCATGTGCAGCTGGCAATGATCCAAATTGATGGAAACTTATATTTTGAATAGCTGTGTTGTTGAAATTGGTTAGAGGACAAAATTGCACCGTGAAAGAGTGGGTGAATAAATTTGTCTCCGCAATTAAAGTTGGTGAAAAATTGTCATTTTGGCTCCTTTTGTACAATCAATGTGCATCCTTTGACCTGGAATGCGATTCTTGCTGAGGTGTTTCTGTTATGTATAGGGAAACCAAACTTGCTGTTGTTTGGAAGTTTGTGATGCAGCTTTAGATAGTGACTGTAAAAATTCTGAAATGATTGAGTTTGTACTTTCCTGCAGGACTTCAATCTACTTCATCTCATGCTGAAAGAAACTTAATCACTAACCTATTTGTTCTTTGATTATGCTCTTCCTTAAGCAACTTGAGAAGGAAAGAAATGGGAGAGCTGGTATTTACCTGGGTCACCTTAGTCTTTGAGCAACTTGCCTTGTCAAAGGCATTGTCAACATTTCTACTAAGATTGGTGGCAGGTTGTTGCAATGGTTGAGTTACTTTGAGGACCTTACCTTATGAGCAAGAAACCTTGCTTGTTTCTGCCTAGTTTTTAAGTGTACGGCCACCTTCAGGTGTAACATATTTTCCTGAGTATATTATTGATAAATTTTAAAAATTTATGCAATCAACGTAGTTAGAAATTGTGAATTGTGTAAGAAATGGAACTAGAAATAAAAACTTGATTTTGTAAGATTTCTGGAGAAAAAAGTTGGCTATTAGGCATTCGTTTCATAGGGAAGAGTTAGCCTTTTGCTCCTCAGCTGGGAAATTCAGATGTTGAGGTCCTTAATTTCTTATCCTTGTGGGACGTAAGGCACTTGCTGATCTCTTTGAAACGTTCTTGAATTGGAATTGTCTCTCGTCTTTTCTTATAGTGTTCGAGTAGATTTGCAATTGCTCATAGTTGCTGTTGTCTGCAGGGTTGTACTGCAACAGTGCTTCTGATTTGGGCCGATGGTCGTAAAACTTTGTTTGCTCAGTGTGCAAATGTTGGAGACTCAGCGTGTGTCATGAAGTATGTGGTTGAGTATTTCCTTTGTGCAACATTGGTCTTCTCTAGTGGAAACTACTCTTAACTGTGCTGTTCATGTGCCGTTTGACTTCACTCACTACGCAAATCGCTCCTCTGATAACATGTGATCTGCAAATCCTCAAGTTCCCACTGGGATCTTATGTATTGAAAGAAGTGGGCTAATAAAGGCTTGAATATCTAGTTTCAGTGGCTCCTTACATTGTTGAGTAGGAAGTTTCCCTGTACTGATTTCCATGTGAAATCTTGTTCTGGTTTCGAATTCTGGTCCTATGGTTGCTGTCTCCTTACCTGTTAAGTGGTGCACTGCTACTACAATTGCTGTTTCAAAAGCAGACAATTTTCTTTAAAATTGAATTAAGTTACATAGGCAAGCTGGGATTGCCGTACTGAGTTGGAAATTGACAATAAATGGGCTTCAGAATTATTTGCATTTTTGTAATTGCAACTAGTTAATTGTTCTTTTCATATGAATTTCATTTTTAAAATTTTTTTTTTTTAACCTGAACAATATTAACCTAAACGGTTTCAATTTCAACCAGTCCATAGTTGATAGTCAAGGTCCTGTAATTAATACCTATGATGATATCACTGACTGTGCTAACCTTGGTATAGAAGTTATGCATGAACTCATAACTTCCCTCTAGATCTAGCTGCTTTGTACAATAAAATTCAAAGTGGATGATTGGCTCATTCTATACCAGAAAAAAACACTAGAAATCCTTTCGATAACACAGATTCCTATTTCTCAATGATATCCCACGATCAAGATGTATATGTGATGTTGGGGAGTCCCTTAGTGGGGATGTGGAGAGGTGACAAATTAGGCCCCCTTCCCCTTCCGGTCATTTCAATGGAGGCTTGGGATGGAAGATTAGCTACAAAGATAATTGTCTGATTTTGTGGGTATTGCCTATATTGGAATTGTTATGGTGGCTTTCAGCAGCTGTTGTTTTTAGTAGATTGCTGGTGTTAATAGTCCTGTGATTTTGGTCATCATTGTCTTGTTCTTACAGAAAATAATTAATTATTCATTTGTTTGGATATGGCAGCATTGATGGGAAACAGATTAAGATGACTGAAGATCATAGAGTGACTAGCTCTGCAGAGAGGCAGCGTATCAATGAAACAGGGGACCTGCTAAAGGATGGGGATACCCGTCTGTGTGGTACTTTCTTAAAATTTCTTTTTGTTAGTGATTGATGATACTTAATGAGTTTCCAGATTCTGAAAGTTAATTTTTGGCATTCCTGGGGTTAATTTTTGGCATTCCTGGGGGGTTGGCTGCCTAAGCAGAGCCTAAACAAAAAAGCTCATATTGGCCTTGGATTGATAACTGTTTCATTTCTATGACTATGAGCTTATTTACTAAATTTTTTATGTTGACTTCAGGTTTAAGTCTTGGTAGGATGCTGGGTGATAAATTTCTAAAGGAGCAGGATTCTCGGTTTAGTTCAAAGCCTTACATAAGTCAAGTTGTCCATATTGGTGAAGCGAGTAGAGCCTTTGCAGTGATGGCTAGGTAAGGTTTACCGCTTATACCTTGGACTTACGTCTGTTGCGGTTTTTCTTATCTGTTCTTATTAATACTGTGGAAGAACCATCCTTTGCCAAATTTTATCTCCGAGAATGTTATAAATTATCTGAAAACTTCATAGATTGAATGCATGCAATGTACCTTTGTCTCTGGAAATTTGATGAATTGTCTGAAAAATTAAAAAACGTGATACATACTGTGCATGTTGATGTGTCCTGACTCTGGTTTATTGAATTCAGCGATGGGTTGTGGGATGTCCTCAGTGCAAAAAAAGCTATCCAGCTCGTTATTCAGGTAACTCTTTTTTGGGCCTGTTAATTTCTTGCATTAAAAAGATATGCAGCTTGGTATGCCCTCACGACCTTGTAAGTAGCAACTGTGGGTTCGATGCAGGAAAAAGAGAGAGAGATTACAGATAGGAAAGACTCGGCAGAAAAGATAGCTAATGTGTTGTTAAATGAGGCTAGAACATTGCGCACAAAGGATAACACTTCTGTACTTTATGTAGATTTTGACTCAGCATTTAGAACCTCTTGTAAATACGATTCATAATGTGTAACACCTGAAGGTGAAAAGAAGTTCTATTTTTGAAGAGCTTGTTTTGATGTCGTACATTATCTCTGGTGAATGATGTCCTGTAAATTCTCCAGTTCGTCTCTCGGATAATGGTCACATATCGTATCTAAATTTGTGTCCAGCTTATTGGGTACTAAATATCCAGTAAATGTGTCTTGTTGGATGATTAAAAAACGAAAAAGGCTTGTATCTTTCCGAATTCCATTAGCAAGGTGGAAAAGAACCCTTGGCGATTGCCGGGAAAATTCATGTGAGATATTGAGAATAAGATGAAATCATTGGAATTATTGGGGAGTTAGGTGCGAATTTGATAAGTATTGAAAATGTACAAGATGAGTAAGAACAAGGGATAGACGAGTGGTGAAGCCTATAGAGAGACTGTTTGAGATTTGTGAATAAATTCATGCAAGACATTGAGAATGGGATGAAGTCAATAGAATCAATGTTAAGAGAATCGATCGATGATTAATCTGATCTATGGAGTGGGTTATTGGATTAACAGGTTGGACTGTTAAGATCGGGGTTGGACTGTTAAGATCGGGGTTGGACTGATTGACCTACTTAATCATCAAATCGGATTGGACTGTGATGACTTAGTCGATTTAGGGCCTTGATGTTTTTAAAATTAACATTTTTTAGTTTAACTAAGAGTACAAATTATTGTCTTTTTATTTCTTTCCATGAACAGAGGTGTTAAAAGTATTCAAGTGAGCTATATTACGCAGTGGTAATCTTTATATACCACTAAAAAAGAAACGTCTTTTCACATGGCCCAATTAAGGAGCCCATAAACCAATATTATATTTTTTTTTTAAAAAAAATGAGGGAGTAGTATTCAGAGGGTGGAAGGCCCATGGCTCAGTCCTAGGGTTTCTTTCCGTGGCTTACTCCTAGGGTCTTTTTAGTTCTTTTCCTCCCTCCTCAAAAAGGAAAATGTTATTCTCTGCCTCCAATGGCCAACCCTCCCTCAAATTGATAGGTAGCAGTAAATTTAGGAGTGAGCGGGATCGAGTATCCGGTAAAATTAAGAAGTGGAACCAGACCTGGGTAGAATTGGATCCTAGAATTTGGATCCGGTCCCCGATCCGATTGGGACTGGGTCCGATTCCAGGTATCCGTTTCCTAAGTAATTTTTTTTCCCCTCTCATTTTTACCAAAGAAAATAGGCAGAGCGTGGGATTGAACGAAGTTTAGAACTCATATATGAAGCCAAAGTCCTAAAAACCAAATTATAAGGTTAAATCAAATACGCAATAAAAAGTAAAGAAGATTCATGAAATCTAAAGTAAACTTAGAGAATTGGAGATAAGGTTAATTAAAAAGCCACAAATCAAGAATAGAAAACAAAGAAGAAACCTAAAAATTATTTTAATACACTTGAAATAGAGAGAGAAAGAGAGGGAAATTGTCAAAATAATATAAAAGCAAATACGTAGTAAGCAACAATGTTC
>NCQT01109198.1:0-15472 GCA_002740465.1 Stenocereus thurberi
CATACACACACACACACACACACATATATGTATATATATATACACACACACACACACATATACATATACATATGTGCATAATACATATACATACAGCATAATACATCTATATATGCATATACCGATCAATAGTGTCTATCCATCTTGTTTATTGGTATAATTGTTCTCATCTCTCTTAGATATGACATAAATGCAATTTGTGAGAGGGCATAAATATATTTGTCCCTTACATATAACGCACTCAAGGGAGACGTATATTTGTCTCACCATTATGTATTTTAGTGAGTTGTACCATATGTTTTAGTGAGATATCACTTGTATTTGATGCTATACTCCACAAAAGTGTGCCTAAATGTTATATTAAGATTTTTGTGATGTTAAGATTACTTGTAGTTGATAGATCAACGAAAGAAGGTTCGAGCATGGCAGCTCAAGATATTGTTATGGAAATTAGTGGAGATATTTCTTAGGATGCAATTTACTTGCGGTAATTACCCTTCAAATATGTCCAACATGCAAAATATAATACAGTCACTATACTTAAATTTGTATTTTTCTTTTTAATTGAAGCCCAAGAGAACATCTTCAAATAGAAAATCCATTCGCAAACATAAAGGAGATGGAGAAGGATGCAAATAAGAAACCTGATGTAAATGAAGGAATGGAGGAGGATATTACTGGTAAGGTGACTATAGAGAGTAGTGCTAAGAGATTGCACAACTTGATAAGAACCTTACTACAATAGTAGTACAATGTATATCTAGTGAGACGCATATTAAGTTATCTTCATCTTGTTCATTGCTATAATTTGCCTATAGCACATCTTTTAAGCTATCCAATGTGTTTTGGTAAATTATTTCATATATCTACTAAGTTAATGTCATATTTTAGTCAACACTAATCTATATTCTGTGAGTTTATCTTTGGTGAGCTGAATTGCATTTTAGTGAGCATAAAGTTATTTTTAGGGAGCAGAAAGTGTAGTGAGCTGTCATCATATTTAGTGAGCTCCATAGTAGCTTACCTATTACACATTTAGTGAGTTATACATTGTGTTTTGGTGAGTTATGTGATACATGTACTGAGCAGTATTACAAATCCATCTTATTTATTGATGTAATGTAACATGTACAGTTATAGATGAACTAAGCAAAGCAACTCCATATTGTACTGCTAAATGTAATAGAGCAAGAAAAAGGGTCCACAAAAAGGAAAGCCCTAAAAAGGACAAAAATAAGAGAAGTGAATCTTCAAAACAAAAGTGAACAGAACAAAAAAGCTCATAAGGAAAAGATAATACATCAAGTAATGCTACAAAGAAGAGAATGATGAAACAAGAAGCACGAAAGAATATAAACACTTCGAGCAGTCCAATAAGTTTAGAAGATAAATAGATATAAGCAACAACATTGGAGTGTAGATGCCTAAAAATGGCATCATATTTTTAATAGCTCGATGATGAAAATAATACGTCAATTTGCACTTTCGGAGGCCTAGCAAAGTGGTAAGTTAAAAAAAAATCAAGTCCAGCAATAACATAAAGTGGTCCATGCAGAAGATACCCGCCCAATGGCCAGTCTCAGGCAAAATCTGGTCAGGATCCCCATGGAGGGAACTCAGCCAGACTCTCGATCAAAATTCCTTTTTTTTTTTTGAACTTTAGCGAGTCTTGTTCTAATCAGGCTTATTAAATAGACCCTTAGTGAAATTAGCTTTTCACAGCTAGTTGATTAGAGTTATAATTGGATTAATTTCTTTTGACTAGTTAATTAGAATTCTAGTTTATTAAGTCAATTTGCTTAGATTAAGACTAGTGGGTGCGGAACTGGATTTTCTTGAACTAGATTGATGCACTTAGCCTCCTCAACCACGATATAAAGGTGGGATGTTCCTTCGGTTAAGGGGAGAGATAATCATTGAAAGTCACAAACAAAGTGTCAAGAAAATATAGAGGAGAGCTTTAGCGTTTCTTTTCTAGGAAATGGTGCCAGGGTCTAGTGAGTGAAATCAGTCCTCGGTTTAAGAAAGCATCACTCTGCTGGATTCCTAGAAGATTCAGGTGGGTTATTCTAAGGGCGTGTTTTCCAATCTTATTCCCTTTGTCTTTATTTCTTTTCATTTAAATTTAGTTGATTGTAGTTTGGTTAAGATGTAACTTTTAATTAGTTTCATCCCCGTCCACTGCAATAATTTGAATTGTTTATCTTTTTACTCTCTTTTGGTGAACATTGTACTTCGATTTTATATGAAAGAATGATTCTAACATGATGCATGACTATGTGATTGTATAATTAGATTTTGATTTCATATGTTGATTAGTAAAGACCATCAGTGATGGCAGGCAGTGATATAATGTTGCCCATTACATCATCTTACCATCGCCCCTGAATCTTGATCCTTGGTTCAAGACTCAGTAGTCAGGATGGTCTCCACACTAGGGATTTCTAGTGGGCCTTTTGAAAACTTTTTTAAAGCGACCTAATAGTCGCTTTTGATGTCTATTTCGATTGTCTCTATCGGTAGTGGTTCGCTCTAAAGAGTATAATTGGTTTGTAAATTTTTCCTAAAACTCACTAGCAACTTTATTAGTTGAAATTTAATGCTTTTTTCTTATTTTCCCTCCTATCTAAACTTCTAAAATTGGATCAATGGATTTAGATCCTAACAATAAGTGATGTTTAGACTAGAATTTAGGGTTGGAACTAGCCTAGGAACTCAGCCAGGTTCCCCGATCAATCATGTGCCCAAAAACTTTGCCAAATTGAGCTAATGGCAAAGACGAGGCTTGGAAGTTGGGCCTGGTTGTTACGCCCCGGCTCCTGCCGGGCCGGCATACTTACCAAGAACTTTGAAGGATCGTTGACTGACCCTACAAATCATCACAGGTCTTTTCGGCGTGCTTCGTTCTCGCTCACACGCTACCTGAGAAATTTCCTAGGAGATCACCCATCGTAAGATTGCTCCACAGTAGGCATGCTTAACTGTGGAGTTCTTAATAATGGGTTTCTCGAAAAGAAAGGTGCATCTTTGGTGATATAATTAGCCACTTCAATCTTTTCAAGCCACATTCGGGGTGTTACAATCACCCCCACTTGAAGCGCACAATGTCCTTGTTGTGCCTCACTAACTGATTGACTTACGTGTCCTCTTGACCAACGGTCCATCCCAGTGTCTTTTCCCTGCTAGATGACTGCCTAGGATTCTCCCGTCCACTGGCACAACTCACGGTTACGGGTTGGCTCTGATACCATCTGTAATACCCCAACCCCCTCCTAGGCTGACATACTTACCAAGAATGACTTTTAAGGATTGTCGAAAAACCCATAAATCACCACAGGCCTTTTCGGCATGATTCATCATTGCTCACACGCTATCTAAGAAACTTTCCATGAGGTCACCCATCGTAAGATTGCTCCACAACAAGAACGCTTAATTGTGGAGTTCTTAATAGTATATTTCTCGAAAAGAAAGGTGCACTTTTGGTGAAATAAGAAGTCACTTCGATCTTTTTAAGCTACACTCAGGGTGTTACACTAGACTCTGGCTAGGGAACCCGAGTGAGTTATTTAGTCAGGGCCAAGGTCCAATTTTCCACAGTCCTGCATCCCTGTTTTGGTTGTTTTTTATAATTAAATTTGCTTGTATAATGTAAAGTGCCTAGTAAACAAGTCTAATCATTTGTGGGGGAATTGTGCCCATGACAGGCTCGCTAAGGTCTATGGTCCTTACATGGAGCCCCAAATAGCAGCAACTAAGCCTTAAACACTAAAACAAGATGTCCTTGCTATGAAAGAATCAAAAAGCAATAAGCCAAAAAGGGAGACCTGAATTTGGATAAATAGCACAACAAGCCTCAAAAAAAGCTATGAGAAAACCAAAAAAAAAAAAAGATGAAGAAAGAAATAAAAAAGAATGCCAAGAAGAATGTGCAACCACAACTTAAGATTGTGTAATCAAAGCTGGGGAAAATAGAAGCAGAACATGGGACAACAAGAATGCACCCTAGAAGATCCCCAAGAGTGCAATTAATTACTAAGGCAACTAAAAAAAAACTAGCAAACCAGTGCTGCAAAACACTTTTGAAGAAAGCTAGGAGAAACCTATCATAGACATTCATGGCTAGAGTTCGAAAGAAACAAATGACATAGTAGAGGACTCAAATTGCAAAAGGGCTCCACATGGAAATGAAGATGAAACTGAGTTCGATGATCTTGATACAAATATTAAAGAAAATAAAAGCATAATCAAAGCCTAGCATAGAGTAAATCAAAGTTAGATCAAAGAAATGTGCTAAAACTAAAGTTGAAAAAGAAAGAAGGCATGTCAATGAAAAGCCAAGCCCTGCAAAGCGTGGACAACTTTCAGTTGTGCAACTTCATCATTAAAAGAAATCTCCAAAACAGGAAGGGAATAATAGCATTGTTGTTCTAGATGCCAAGACAGTGTAAAAACTTGCACAGATAGACAGAAAGTGTAAGAAGATTTCTCAAACTAGAATGTCATCAACACGTTTTGTTGCAATGGTAGAGAAGTTTAATGAGGTACATAAACATGTAATACGGAATATAGGTTTTAGAGGATTCTTAGAGTTGTAAGTAATTGATTTATTAGGGACCTATACAAATGGCTTCTGGATAACTTTGGCCCCTACTCAGTGACACTATACATATCAAGTGATAAGAAGATAGAAATAACACCAATGGATGTGCATCTCATGTTGGCGCTCCCAATTAGTAAGGGAAGGTCCAAGAGTTTTATGGCAAGAAGCTAAAAGACCCTGAATACAATCCAGTCATTTTAACTTGGAGGAAAGAATGAAATCTTAAAGATGGGACACCAAAGCTCAGCAAAATGTTAGAGTACACACTGAAGCAGACTGATACAGGGGAAAGCTTTGAAAGAAACTTTGTTTTATACTTGGAGTTCAATGGCTCGAAGAATATCCATTGCGTACTGTATTTTATGAAGAATGTTACAAATGTTGAAGACATGTCAATAGTTGATTGGTGTCAATACACTATTGACAGATTATGTGAATCAGCCAAAAAGAGAGCTTCAAACTTTGATAACCCTATTCTATTCTTGACAGTAAGCTCCCTATTTTTTATTAGTACAGTCTTCTAAACACAATGTTAGTGAGCTAAGAAGCAATTTGAATAAGCAGAACATCAATTTTGGGGAGCTATAACAACAAAAAGAAATTTATTTGTACTGTGCCTTTGTATTTACTAGTGAGCTAAAAAGATTTTCTTGTGAGCAGAACATTATTTTTAGTGAGCTGGAATGATCATTTTAGTAAGCACACATCACTATTAGGTAGCATGCTAACTAAACACCATTGACAGATTATGTGAATCAGCCAAAAAGAGAGCTTTAAAATTTGACAACCCTATTCTATTCTTGATAGTAAGACCCCTATTTTTTATTAGTATAGTCTTCTAAATGTGATGTTAGTGAGCTAAGAAACAATTTGAATAAGCGGAACATCAATTTTGGGAAAGCTGTTACAACAAAAAGAAATTTATTTGTACCGTGCCTTGGTATTTACTAGTGAGCTAAAAAGATTTGTTTGTGAGCAGAACATTATTTTTAGTGAGCATGAATGACCTTTTTAGTGAGCACACATTACTATGAGGTAGCCATGCCAACTAAACACTATTGATAGATTATGTGAATAAGCCAAAAAGAGAGCTTCAAACTTTGACAACCCTATTCTATTCTTGACAGTAAGCTCCTTATTTTTTATCAGTATAGTCTTCTAAACATGATGTTAGTGAGCTAAGAAACAATTTGAATAAGCAGAACATCAATTTTGGGGAGTTGTAACAATAAAAAGAAATTTATTTGTACTGTGCCTTGGTATTTGCTAGTGAGCTAAAAAGATTTGTTTGTGAGCAGAACATTATTTTTAGTGAGCTGGGATGTCCTTGTAGTGAGCTCACATCACTACTCAGTAGTCATGCCAACTAACAATGAAGACTTATTTGTAGTGGACATTGGTTTGTTTTAGTGAGTTGAATTGCAATTTTGGTGAGTACAAAGTGAATTTTAGTGAGCTAAGGAGAAAGTTATTATTGAAGAGGCAACAATTTTTTTTTTTTTTATAGTAGTTAAATGTTGATGTTTTTGTTGACTTAAGACATATGTATCTTGGTATCTGTTAATGAGCTAAAAAGAATTTTAGTAAACAAAACATAAGCACTGTTAGGGAGCAAAACATCGGTTTTAGTGCGCATAACATCTTTTTTAGTGAGCCAAAGAAAACTTATTAATAGATGACATTGGTTTGCTTCAGTGAGCTAGAATAACATTTTTAATGAGCACACATCACTTTTAGATAACTATGCTAACAAAGAGCACTTGTTGTAGTGGACATTGGTCTATTTTAGTGAGTTGACCTATATTTGTAGTGAACACAATGTCAATGTCATTGAGCAGAAAGTTTTTTTTTGGGTAGAAATAAAAGTTTTTCAATAATTGAGTCTTTATGTTTTTCTTGACTCACCATAAATAATACAATCAGCAAAAATACTTGTTTTATTTACACATCATATACTAAATTGATTTCAATAAAAATATCCCTCCTAGATGCTGTATCTTGACAAAGTTCTTCTCATAAGGAGGACCATTAAGAGACAATTCCTAACAATCAAGGGCTGGACTATAGAGAAGGTAAAGGAAAGACTAAAAGAGAAGATAAAAGCTAAGCAACTTGATAAGAAAACAGTGCTAAAATCATTTAGAAAGGGCAGAGTTGAACCTCCAATAGAGATCAATAACGCAAAGCACGCTACATAAGCCATAAAGATTCAGACATAAAACACANGAAAAGCCAAACACATGTTCACAAAATGATGAAACCTCAAAGTTAGAGGTATGATTTAATACAATTACATCAGTTCAAAGGAAAAAAAATTGTATATCTAACATTATACAGTACTTGAATGATGTTTAAACACATAAAGATAGAGAATAAATGGTCGAAGTAACAAAGGCTTTAGTGAGTGCATTTAACATATTCAGAACCTTCATGGAGTACTTGTCCAAAAAGTACCATAATAATGAAGCACTCAAGAAGTAACAGAGCGAGCCATAAGTACGTTCTCTTCATATTGCGAAGCTCAAATCTCAAAATCACCAGTCGTAGAAGAAAAAAGCAAAGGAGGGGAAACTCCTGAGATACCACCATTCAGTTAGCAAGATGTATAGCGGAATAGAGCTACTGTATTAGAGGCAGCAAGTGAGTTAGAAAATGCTTTTGTCAATCATAAACAAATGAGCATAAGCCTAAAAGCCAAAAGTCCATGAAGGAAAAACCCTAAATTCAGATTAAAGGACAATAATGGGCTAAGTTTTAAATTAATCGATGACAACCAAAGCCTAACTATAACACCAACACCCCCACCACTAGTTAAGACACTGCCGCCGCCACCGCCGCCCTCACCGCGATCGCCATAAACACTTCAGACACCACTACTGTCTCCACCCACATAAACACTTGGGACACCACCACTCCTATCAACAGTTGAGAGGCTCCACCCACACATTAGACACAACCAACACTAGAAAGACTGGAGACACATACAACCCCCCAATTCTTGAGATATAACCACCACTAGAGACATTTGAAACACCGCGACCCCTATCAGAGAGACTTCACCAACAAAGCCAATTGAGAAACGTAACACAACACTAAAAACTTCATCTATTAGCAAAGAAAAGAATGAAGTAGAAGCACAAAAAGCAACATAAATTGAGCAAACAAAACAAAAATCTATTGGCACACATGATGATAAAGAGAGAATAACACATAAAGCTGGTAAGAATTTTGAAAAATTTAATGAATCCTAGTGAGCTATAATGTAAGTTTAGTGAGCTGGAAGATATGTGTAGTGAGCTATAGCTAAACAAATAGTAAGCCACGATATGTATTTCGTGAGCTATGTTATGATGAACTATGATATGATGTTTTGCAAAAAAAGAGCACAACAAGAAGACAAGCCATCACATAAACAGAGAAAAAAGAGCCATGACAGAACCATATTGTTCACCTTTTGTGGACGAAATGACAAAAATTGTAAGGGAATTGTCAAGGTAGGAGAAGATGGTTGCTGATTGTGTCTTTCATCAATCAAACAACTTTAATAGAGGTAAGCACAAAACTCTTAAATCTATTAAATTAATTAAAAAAAGCACTTACAAACACACACTTATTGAAAACGTATATATATATTTTTGACATTAAAGCAGTAAAGAAATGTTTGATATCAAAGCACATGTTGCAAACCGGTATAACTTGTCAACTACACGTCCAAGGAAATACATTGATACAAATGTGATTAATGTCTAGTCTGCTATCCCAAACAACTTAGAGAGAAAAAGAAGTGAAAAGTGTCCAAGTAGATATTTTACACCAGTTGATGCAATGGTAATTATATCTTCTTTCAATTCATATATAGATTTTGCAACAATAGATAAAAGGCTTAACATAATATACATCATAAGAGGATAGGTAAATTGATTTTGCGACACAATGCTGGAGAAAGAATTTCAAAGATGTGACAAATGGATAAAGGTCAAAAAGTTGCAATTGGTAGATAGTAACATAATACATCACCAGCAACAATACCAACTCATAGTGTGGGTCTCGCTTTCACGGGGTCTGGGGTGGTAACATAATACATCTAATTATGAATTATTATACCATATTATACAACTTTTAAATATGATATTATTCATCTTACTGTTTGTAGGTTTTCTTCCCGACATGCCACAAGAAGCACTTCTTCATCTTCTGCTTTGATTTAAAGGAAGAAAGACTTGACATAATGGGCAACATGCACGCAATGACTTCACACAAAAGTACATATAGTGAAACACATCTATTGATGGTGTGTTTAAAATGTTTACTCATTTATATAAGTATAAATAAATGAATAGTTGTATTTGTTAAGAAACATAATCAGTAAGCTGGTACAATAGTTTAGTGAGCTAAGCTGGGAAAACATAATTACTGAGCTAATCTTACTTGTGGGAAAATTCTTGTGTTTATATCACCAGTGTCTCTTAGTGAGCTATACTTGTGCTCAAGTGAGCTGGGGACTATAACTAGTGAGTTGAACCTATTTGCTAGGAAGTTGCTTGTGTTTTATGTCAACCATTTATCTTAGTGAGGTGTATGTGCATTCCAATGAGTTGGGAAACATACTTAGCGAGTTGGACTTATTTACTAGACAAATGCTACGCTTATATTAGCATTGTCCATTAGTGGGTTATACGTGCCTTCCAATGAGGCGAAGAACATAATTAGTGAGCTGAACTTATTTGCTAAGCAAATGGTTGTGTCTATTTAAACAATCTATCATAGTTAGATAAGAAACATAATAAGTCAGCTAAAAATATTTGATGTGCAAGTGGTCGCGTTGCAATATCATGTTTAGGTGAACTATAAGAATATAGTTACTAGCCTGAACTTATTCACTAGGCCAATGCTTTTGTTTATATAAGCAGTGTTTTTTAAGCTGTACACATCTTCTAGTGAGCTGAAGAAATAGTTAGTCAGCGAAACTTATTTGCTGCGCAAACGTTTATGTTTATATCAAACATGTTTCTTAGTGAGCTGTGAATTCTTTCTAGTGAGCTCACATACATGTTTAGTGAGCTGGAATTATTTGTTGGGAAAGTGGTTGTGTAACATATTGGCAAACTGTAACAAATGTTAAATGTAAATAGACAAAAACATTTACAAGATTTCTTGAGGACACTTCTGGCCATCCAAAACATGAAGCTGTCAAATAAATGAAAGCTATGTGAATGAGAAAGCCATAGAGGACAATGGATAATGTCACAGACTATGGTGTATTATGCATGAGACACATGGAGGCCTACTTTAGAGAGCCAGAGAAATGACAATGTGGTTTCTAGAAGAATGATAAGTTTTCAAAAATTTCATAAATTAAATGTAACACATATAAATAAGAGAACAACAAATATCTCCATAATTACTTTATATACATTTTTTTAATTTAGAATAAGAATCTACTTGATATAGTGCAAGCATGCTACTATTATGAGATCAGCAACAATGAAGGTAATATATATAGGAACTGAGTGAAAAGCTGAAAAAGGAATTCCATGATCAACAAGGCACACAAATGAATGCAAATGCAAATCAAAATTCAATGCCAAAAGCATAAGTATTGCAAGTTGAAATATGATTAAGTTGTTGCAAACTTCCATTGCTTTACTTAGGCCAACTTTTGGAGCGAGTGTAGACAATACTGTTGCATGTAATTTAAACTACTCTTTGCAAAGTATTTCATATCTTTTAGTGTGTTGAAACTTCATGATGGTGAGCTGCTACTTTGCATTATTGAATATTTAGTTACCAAGACCAAAACGATTTCACATGGTATCCAACATAACTAGAATTAGGAATGAATAAATTTCGAACTTTTAGTGAGGTAGGATGTAAAACTAGTGAGTTGAAAGCTTCAATAGTAAGAAGCAACTTGAACTAATGTGGACAGTAATGTGATATAAACATGCAACTAACATTAACAAAGTGTTTCATATATTATAGTGCGCTCAATCTCATCGTCAACAAATGCTGATCTTTTATATTGTTAAATCACAAACAAAAGTATAAATAAATTTGTAAATTCTAGTGAGCTAAAGGATAAAACTATTGAGCTGTGATATTTTTACTGTGAGCAACATATTACAAACTTTAAAAGTATTTTAAATGATTTAGTAAATTAGAACATATATATAAATCTCATCACATAGCCAAAAAAAAAAACACTTCAATAAACAAACACAAATTTATTCAAAATCATCATACTATTAATAACATCATAATGAAGGGAAAAAAAGTCTATAACTTATAAATCCAATGCAATAAAGATTTTGTAAAAACTAAAAATTTATCAAAGTTGAATTACAATAAAACTATTAAAAAAATAGGGGCAGCCCGGTGCACAAGCATCCTGCGTTCAAGCAGGGTCCGGGGAAGGGCCGCACCCCAAGGGATAAATTGTAGGCAACCTAACCTGACTTTGTCAGTGGCTAATTCCACGACTTGAACCTATGACCTTTTGGTCAGATGGAAACAACTTTGCCGTTGTTCCAAGGCTCCCCTTCAATTACAATAAAAGTATTGTATGTGCTAAATTCAAAATCTTCATTAATGGTAAAAGCTAATGCAATCTCTTCAACCCTTCAAACACAAATGAGTTTTAATGAGCAATATTATTTTTAGTGAGCAATAAAAATATAGAAAATAAAAACACTATAATCATGCCAAAATAAAAATCACTTACTAACACAAAATTCATATTGAATTCACAACTGTCCTGCTTGAAAAAAATAAAATAACATATTCATTTATATTTATATTGCCATAAGAAGTCCAACTTACACAAGAAAACATCTATCCAAGTGCAACAAAAAAGGCAACGAGAAAATTTCTCTTGAATTCTAGGAGCTTCCTAAAGAGGATTCAGATGATTGGTAAGCATGCCACCCCCACTTGGTTGCCTCAAACTTTCATACAAAATCAAGCTATACACTCTATACTTGTTGAAATCTACTGCTTTGGATTAGATGCACCTACAAAAGCAACCTAAAACATCATAGAAAAAATATATTTTGGGTGAGTTCATTAACATTTTTAGTAAGCCAAAGTACAAATTTAGTGAGCACGTAGTATGACTGATATTGTGAGGCAAAAACAATGTAGTGAGCTCGTGTATATTTTTAGTGAGCAGATACACAATCTGAGTGAGCATATGAACATATTTAGTGAGTAGAAACACAATTTTAATGACCTATAAAAGGTATTGTTATGAGATACACTGAGATTGTGGAAAGAATTCAACATGAGATTGTGTTGCATTTCCTCCATGCCTTGAGCAAAACATATTCTTCTTTCTTACATTTCTTTGACCTTTCTTTCTAGAACCATTAGGATTATGAATGATTTGATTACTAGTACTTGCACTTCCTCGATCATTTTCTGCCTTAGAAACATAAACTGAGCCGACATCAACACCAACATCAACCTTAACTTGCCAAAAGTTTCTTTACATAGCTTTCTGGCTTGGAGATTAGCTTTACTTGTACGAAGAAGTGACTCAAATTGTCTATGCATATGTACTCTCCATATGGAACTAGGAACATCAATAGTATTACTACTTAAAGCTTCTTCTACAGCCCAAGGGGGTCTGTGTAGCCTCATTCATCATTTCAAGGATTATTGGGTTAGGACTTCAGCCACACAATGAATATTGAAAATATGCAAACATTGGTAGCAAAGAATACCACTCTTAGTGTACTTCTTATAGTTGCAAATAATATTTTGATCTAGAAGATTTTACCTAACCACAAACCCAAATTTGTTCAAAAATCGATTCTTATAGACAATATAAATATGCTCTGTACCATAGTCTCAATTGAGCCAAACAAATCTTAACAACATCCTTCACCTTTAATATGTTCATTTTCAAAAACTTTGTAAAGATTATTCGTATAGATTTTGGCACCATGCTGCAAAAGGCTAACATGTCACAAATACATCTTGGGGAAACCATTCTTATTCTTCACATTCTTATCCTTCTCATTAGTCCTCCACTTAGTCACTAAATCATAGAATAATTGTAAAAATCAAACAAACCGCAAGTATCATTGACTCGTTTTAACAATCAAGCATTTGTAGACTCACTTCTCTACGACAATAAGATGCCACTAGAAAAAACATCCTCGTAAAAAGTTGGGAACCATTTTATTTAAACTATTACAGTCTAACCAACCAAGCATCATCAGTGCATTGGTACTCCACAACTGGTCTAAAACATTAAAAACAGTAGCACAAAATAATAAATCAGTGATCAAAAACATGTAATGTTGTTGAGCAGAGAATAAAGCAGTAATATAATAGGGGTAAAATTTAAAAACAACATAGCTCACCTCAAAATATGGTCAAATTTATCAACAAATCTACCCAAAATCCAAAAACGACTAATATTTTTTTTTTTTTGAATTCTCCAAGACATGCCAATTATAAAACTTATGCTTCGCCAGAGGGGATACCTTTTCAATAGGCATTTGTCATAGAAGATGCTTGATCCATCTTCATGGTTTTAAACTACACAGTATATTTCGAACAACCAAACAAAACTCTTAACCTTCTTATTCGTCAAGAAACCACATCAGACCATAACATTCTTTGCATGGTGATTCATATAAACAAAAGGTGCGCATATCATCTCATAATGGTTAGTTCTATATGTCGTGTCAAATATAAGAAGATTATCAAACAACAAATATTGAGATTTCATTTGTGAATCTCTCTAAACAAAGCTCATCAAATAATTATCTTCATCCAATTTTAACTTATAGCAAAAATCTTGCCCATTGGCACACCTATTTTCTAAAACACACATCAAATGATTAACATCACCCCATATTTGCAACATTGTTATAGGTGTCACTTTCGCTCAATCCGAGTAATGGGGAACCCCAACCTCATTTCTTAGAAGCCCTAAGCGTGAAAAACTTCAATACCATTTCTTCTCATGTTATTGAAAAAGACAACATAAGCTTTCTTAGCTTTTTTTTACGCCCTTAGCCTATGAACCTCATATTCCAAAATTAATTCATGATTATGAATCGTGTTATGCTTCTTACAAATCCATTCACCATGAGCTTCAATGTAAAAAATTGCCCTAGCATGACAATTAAACCTATTGCACCATTGAGCAAATGTCATACCCTTTTTTCTGAGACATCTTTTAAAGCCTTGTTTACTGTAGCAAAACCCCCTTGAACGCACCTCTTGTGAAACCTCACTCCTCATTAACTTATCGCATCTTACAGAAAACTGCTTATAAAAATCATACTCATTGCATACCTCAAATACTTCACCTAGAGAGCTGCCCATTGTACCAATCATTTCTAATTCATCAGGCTCCTTGACTTCAATAACACATTCAATATCAATAGCCATGCATTTCCCCTTATTAGGGACAACAAGGTTAGAAACAGTAACCATAATATTTCCATTATCAAGAACAACATAATTGCACTCAGGAGCCCCACCTTTCCATTTCAAAACACTGATAGAGTACAAACTAGTAACATGCTCACCAACTTCAATGAACTCAACAACAAACTGATCTAATGTGGAGAAAAAAATAAAGAATCATCTGTAAAAAAAAATATAATTTTTACAATGAGCTAAGATGCAATATTATTGAGTGTAAACTTAACCTTAGTGAGGTAACCATATTTTTTTAAGTGAGTTGAACCTTTTGGGAGTAAGCATAAAGTTGATATTAGAAACTAAGAAGTTTTGTTTTCTAGATATATAATATACATTTAAATAGTTAAACAACAAAGAAAAGAGTTTAATTGTTAGTAAAAACAATACAAACTATGCTAGATAAAATATTTTTTTAGTGAGTCAAAAGTTATCTTTAGTGAGCACAGAAGTGTTTATATTGAGTTATTTTTTTCCCTGTTGGGCAAACTTATATTTAGTGAGCATAAATTTCTTTTTAGCGAGCTAAACAAAAAATTATTTTCAATGATCAAATGTACTCTTAGTGAGCTAAACTTTATTTTCAATGATCTAAACATTGTATAGCAAGCGTTAATAAGCGATTAGAAGTAACAAGATACAACTCAAACAAAAAAAAAATAATTCTAATAAAAATTGAAATTCAACAAATAACAAAACCACAAATATTCAAACCTCCAACTACATTATTTTTCCATAAGAAAGAAGCATAACGATGAACACAATCTAATTCAAAAATCTCAAAATGAGGTCACCAGAAAACAAAATCATGAAACACAAATTGCAAAATAGCAACCAAGAACAGAGGTCAATAAAGCATAATCAAACCTGAAGAAGAACTCGCATTCACAAAATCTTTAAGATCAATAGGCACATTGAGATCAATGCCATCCTTTGAATCAATACCAAAAAGGAAACTAAAGAGGCTAAAAATGGCAAATCAAAGAATAAAAAAAACAACGCAAAGAAGAGGAGAGAGAAGTTGCACAAACAATTAGTAAGGATTTTTTTTAATTAAAAAACGATAGAGGAAAAGGAGAGAACAAAGAAGTAGGGCTTGAAAACATGTGCACCCGAAAATGCAACCCAAAACAAAATAAATGTGGGCCTAGTTGGACAAACAAAATGTCCATATGGTTTTATGGAATAATTTATGACATATATATATATATATATATATATATACAACAACACCACCTCCCAGTGTGAGTCCGGCTTTTGTGAAGTCTAGGGAGATCTAGATGTAGGCAGCCTTATCTCTATCGGTATCCCTACTCGTAGAGAGATTAAATCTAAGAGACCTACAAAAACACGTGTGTGTATACACACACGCACACACACACACATATATGCATATATGTGTGTGTGTATATACATTTACATATATATATATAT
>NCQT01109210.1:6180-16378 GCA_002740465.1 Stenocereus thurberi
TAAGCTGAGAATGATTTAAAGTTTCAATTTGCTTAAGCACCCTTCTTTTAGTATAAAAAGGATTTCAAACGAATTAAGATTGGGCGACTAAATGAGTTTATTATAAAGCTTAATTTGAGTCATATGCTAGTTTGAATGAGTTTATAACCTTAAGTTTCAATAAGTGTCAATTATGAATCTAATTTGATTACTACTTTAAGATTCAATAAGCTTCACTTACAAATCTAGTTTGGTCATTACTTTATGTCTCAAAGAGTTTCAATTACGAATCTAGTTTGGATTTAAATGCTAACTAAGTACCTTAAGTTTCAAATGAGTTTCGATTTACGAATTAGCAAATTTACTATGTTTATAACAAGTTTTAAGTTAAAAACGAAGTCTATTTATGTGTTAGTAAACTTATTACATTTATAAGAAGTTTTAAGTTAAAAACAAAGTCAATTTACGAGTTAGCAAACTGATTATGTTTATAAGAAGATTTTAAGTTTAAATAGAGGTCGATTTGCATGTTAGCAAAACTTTTGCATTTATAAGAAGCTTTTAAGTTTAAAACAAAGTCGATTTACATGTTAACAAGCTTATTACGTTTATAAGAAGCTTTTAAGTTTAAAACGAAGTCAGTTTACGTATTAACAAGTTTATTATGTTTATAAGAAGCTTTTAAGTTTTAAAACGAAGTCGGTTTACGTGTTGGCAAACTTATTACGTTTTAAAAAACCTTTTAAGTTTAAAACGAAGTCGATTTACGTGTTAGTAAATTTATTACATTTATAAGAAGCTTTTAAGTTAAAAACAAAGTCGATTTACGAGTTAGCAACCTTGCTCCATTTATAAGAAGTTTTTAGGCCAAAAACGAATGAGCCATAAACATTTTGAAAGGTTATGATCATTTTGTTAAAAAGTAAGATTTCAGCAAAGTAATCAACTAAAAAAGAGAAATGAAATGCAATTTTAAAGGCTAAGAAAGTGCTAGGCAAGTGGCCAGACCTAGAGGGTGGGAACTGGATGCAAAAATGGAGTGAGCTATTTCCCCCGAAGGTAATGTTGGGGGCTGGACACAAAGATGGCGTGAGCTGTTCCCAGGAGCTGGACTTAAGATATGATTATCTTGGTGTGAACTGTTCCCTGATGTATGACGCATAAGAAAACCTTAAGGGGGACTGAACTCAGGATATGATTATCCTGGTGTGAGCTGTTGCCCCACAGAGGATAATATCAAGGCTAGAGTTGCTCAGCTAAGACACATTTTGGCCAAAAGTTAAGTATGTATACCACGGGGATAACGTGAGTTATGAGTGACGGTCTCACTTAAGGGTGGTGTTGACCTGCCCTAGCCAGCATAATAAAATGTATTTATGTTATGAGTAAGTTCCTAATAAAAAGGAAATTAGCGTTTTGCCATTTTAAGCCGTTCAAAAAAGAAAGATTTCTAAACGCCATTACGAGGCCATATTGAATAAGATTTGAAAAGCTTATAAAGGTTATTAGAGGACCATTATGAAAGGAGTTCTTTTAAAGAATATGAGCCTCAAGAGGCTAAGTAAAGTGTTTTTTGTTTTTAGAAAAGAAAGAAGCTTTTAAATATACATATCCTGCACATATCGTATGAACGTGTTTCTAAGTATAGTTTAAATGAAATTTCAAATGAAGTATGGTTACATCCTAGTAATGCATCGAACATTTAAGCTTTTGAAAGTGCATATCTTATGAAAGAATGTTCTTGCCAAGCCTTTCTTACCAAGTTGGATGTTTTGGGAGCTTTTAGAAATAGTTATAGGCTTTAAAGAAGTCAGCGTGATTTATAAACTATTCTTGGAACATATCGAGAGTCACTATATTTTCAAAAGTTTGTTTGAAAGCATCATATTCGTTCCTTGTGCTATTTGATTACATGCCTAAATGTTTGTTAGAAAGGAAGATTGATCATTAAGGGCCTAGGAATGAGTGGAAGGGCTAGAATGAAGTATTAGAATGGTAATCTTACCTTGGGGACTATGACTGCCTAATATGATAGTAGCATACAAATACGTGATATGTGACTATTATTAGTATTAATGCCTGCAAATGGTTTTGGTTTTAAGGGGAAGGAGAATTCTCACTGAGCGTGTGGTTGCTCATCACTTTACTTATTCTCTTTTTCCAAGTTCAGTTGAGCAGGTATAAGAGATATTCTCGAAGTTAGTTTGATGTCGACCCATCAGAAGTCTTTTGCCGGCTTGCAAGTATTCGATGCCTACCACGTTGTAAATATTTGAGTTCATTTTGTATGTGAAAGCATGTATTCGGCTCTGTACCTGTATCTGTAATACCTCAACCTTTGTGTTAGCTGTTTGATTGTGAGTAATCCTGGTGAGTGGCCCGAGGGGTAGAATTTGGGTTATTTTAGGATATGTTATACCCTATTACCAGCTTACAGGCACCCTTAGCTAAGCTAAGACCCTAAGATGTTGCTAAAATAGGAGAAACTCTTGCAGTTTTGTTCCAGAAATGTCTATCTAAATGCTAATCCAAACCCTCAATCTTTAAGATCCTTAAGGATTTCCTTTTAGGGAGTCCTGGCAGTGCGACCCCTCCTTAGGTTGGGGGCGTCACAGATAGGTAGCTTTTTATGTCCATTAATAGTAGGATTAATCATATATGAAGACTTTTGTCTACATATCTCAGCCCATGAAAGATTTGAAATGTTCCTTTATCTCATTTGTTACCTGTGGTAACAGCACAATGCTTTAAATAGGGATTGTAGGGATGGGTCTTAGAGGGATGATAACATTTATTCATGGAATGTTGACATGAGAAGAACCATCCTCCATCAGCGAAACAAAAGACTCTAAGGGCTTACAAGAACGAACAGTCTTCAACTTGGACTTAGAACCAAGCTTGACTTAGAACCATCCTCCATCCTTTGAAATGTTTGTGTCCAATAAATCACTTTGTTTCCTCTTAGAGTCACTGGCATGTGGAGTGTAAATAAAGGAAATGAACATCTTAGACCACCATTTATGAAATGTACGGGTCGTATTTCTCATAAGAAAATTGCATCACCCAGGAAGTAATACTTGAGACCCTGTTCCATAGCGTGTGAGCAGGTGGTGACAGCAAAACATTGTTTCCAGATCAGGAAGATTATTGATCAGTAGGAACATCCTGATGGAAATCGAATTGTCTACTGAATCAATCAGGGTAGTAGTGCTCCATGCCGGGGTTGTCCTCACAACGGTAGGAGACAAAACTCGAATAAATGCTAATAAAATAAGCAAAGTTAGCTCTCGATAGCTTGTCATCATCCAAGAGAGTCTCCTTAAGTCGGTTAATGATGAATGAATGCCAGCGAAAGCCTCTCCCATAACCTATGGGTTCTCGGACCTCGGGCCTCTTCGAGTTAAAATGACTTGGCTTGACCAAGGCCACTAAACTTCACGATGCACAAATTGGAGGAAGCCTCACTAGCTGGCTTGTATGCATTAAAGTTCTTAGCTAACCAAGCATAAATGAAATGGGTAGGAAAATAGCCCCCACCTTGACCAAGATGTGAAGAACGAAAAACTCGTTGAGTCCCTTGTAGATACTCACAAGGATTGTCGTAGGGAAGCAATACCCTGCACCTGATGCCATGAATGATGCAACAGTAAAAGTGCCAGGGCACAAGCAACCAGCATCTTTAACTGGATGAACGTGCATAATGAATAGGAGAGAAATGCAACTAGAAAGGTCTTGGTACATTGGCTTTTAGCCACTCCCAGCTTGTCGAAAATGACCTGACAATCACCCCACGCACGGGCTCCTGTGTTGATGATAGAGGGCAGTATTCCTATGTGAGGGTTTTGGTTTTCCTTATTAGACTTCCTGAAAATATGGTACTTGTTAGTGTCCTCGAAACCAGAAAGCAACACATTGCTCTATGGTTGGCTTGCCCTCGCAACCTTGCATAAGTTCATGGTAAGCGTTGAATAGATAAGTGTAACTCAAAGGAAGCTTACTTGTGAGTTCCCATTGGCCAGGAACAACTTCATTAAAAGACACCCTGAAAGTAGCAGCCCGAGGAAATTGTGGATATCAAAGATAGATTGGGATACCTCGTCTTTAGAAGTATGCAAGGTGTTTGTTTCTAGACACCAATACTCAGACACTGCTCGGATAAGATTCGAACACCGATCATAAAGGACAAGCAAAGCATACAAAGCATCAAATAGATGAAAGGGTGTGAGTTTATCTTTGCAATCAATGAGCATATTGTCTAGCCACTCCTAATAAAGCAGCTTGTAAGAAAACTCCCCATGCAACGGTGACCTAGCCCACGATTTGTTCTCGAACTCTACGTCATGACATAGCAATTGGTAAGAGGGGAGATTCTCTTTTACTTTAGTGTGACTAGACAACCAAAAAGTTTCGCTTGTCTTCAAATTCTCCTTAGACCACCAAGGAAGGCTTGGGGGACCTCCAACGTTGTTAGACTTGCATAAAGACGTTATAGAACTGTGAATGGACAACCTTGTCTCTTTCCTATCTATGTCATTTTAATTTGGTTAGATGTGTAGATAGCATCAGCAGCTACTAGTTTTATTCATAAAAGTAACCATTTCGAATAGACCCTGCAGTAATAGCAAAAATAAAGAAAATTGAGTTGTAGGATATGTCACTTGGGCAGTCATAGCAATTTAATAATCAAATGTGGACCAAAAAAATCTTGGACATAGAGGCACTAGAGAATAAAAAGAAAAGACAGGAACAAATGCAAATAGGGGCTCTTCAGCAAATAGATTAACCCGTTAATGTACCCAAGGGGTTATACATTCAATGGTTAACCAATGATTAAGTCAAAACTCGCCTTTGGAGAAATTGCATCTTCCGGAATGTTCGCCTGGGGGAAATTCAAGGTTAACCCATTGATATACCCAAAAGGGTTATACATTCAAAGGATAACCGATAATTAAATCAAATTCTCATCTGGAGAATTTTCGCCTGTGGAAGTTCGTCTTAGGAGGAAATTCAAGGTTAACCCGTTGATGTACCCAAACCGGTTATACATTCAAAGATTAACCGATAATTAAATCAAATTCGTCTCTGGAGAATTCCCTTTTGAAGTTCACCTTAGAATGATTCAAAATTAACCCCGTTGATGTACCCAAAAGGGTTAAACATTCAAAGATTAACTAATACCAAGTCAAAATTCACCTTGCGGAGAAGTTTTCATTAGGAAAACTCAAGGTTAACCCGTTGGTGCACTGAAAAGGGTTAAACATTCTGTTGAGCAAAGATTTTAAAAAAAATAAATAACATGCACAACATAACTTCTTGACGTACAAAAATGTACATCGGTTTATTTTGAGTACAACCATATTCAAGAGGATATATCTCCTTAATTACATCCCTCTCTCGGGGAAACCACCTTTTGACTTCGACTCATTCTGTTTTTATTTTTCTTTCTTGATTTCGTTTTGCATATATAATTTGGGTCAACAATTAATGTATTTTTAATGCTGAATTATCCGTATCCGAAACTTAATTGCATCAGATAGTGGCTGTATAGACACCTTCTAGGAAGGGTACTATACGTACACATTCTTCATGTGCAGGTTAGGGAGCGGATAATTTTATTTGATTTGGAATTTAGGTTGCGTTCACTCTTTGTCGTGAGTTGCCTACGTACCTCATTTATAGAGGATCAAATCAATTGTAGTTCTTTAATTTTGCTTGATTTAATTTATCTTTTATTCTGGTTAAGTTATTAACCATTTGATATGATTTTAGTTATTTATGTTGACCTAAAAAGTGACCATAATTTTGATTTAATTTTGATATTTGAATTTTTTCAAAGTCATAGCTAAGTTGCATTTTTAGCCATTTCACGGATTTTATTTACCAACTTAAATCTTTATTGGAGTTGGTCCATTAATTTCGTTTAACTTGCGATTGCATCCGAAATTTATTTATGGGTTTCCTATGTACCCTTAGTGGGATCGAATCAACGTAGTTCTTAATCCAAAAATTATTATTATTGTTTTTAGGGCCTGGATTGTGGGGGAGAATTTACTAAGTTTGGTTCTATATTTGGCTTGGATTTGGTCCATTTTGGTGGACTCTGAATTTGAAAAAGATCTGATTTTTTTCCTTTTTGGGTAGCTTGTTTTTTAATGATTTGTTATGGTTACGTAATTGTAACCAAGTGCTACAAAATTGTATGCCTACATTTTTTTCCCCCTTTGGCAAAAGGGAGAATACAAATAAAGGTCCTTAGGTCCATTTACAGACCCGAACATTTGAAGGGCTTGAATTTTGGGAGACAAGGTCTCGAAGTATTTATGCAACGTAAAACGTAACTGGAGACCATATTAACAGGCAATCCGATTTTTTTTTTTATTAAATGGAGGGAGGATTAAACAAGGCTTCCCCCTCCCCCCGTTTTTTTTTTTTTCGGGGTTAATTTTGGGGACTTGAAATTTGAGGAGGCTTGAATTTTGAAGAGAAGGGATCCCAGTATATCTACATCACATAATATGTGACTTGAGAACTTATGAACCAGAGTTTTAATTCTTTTTATGAAGTAGAGATTTTATCTTCCCTCTTCCTTTGTTATTTTAGTCAAAATCACCACTTGGTACTAAACTTTATCAGGAATTAATGGCAATATGGTTTGTATTAATTTGTACAGGAACGAACATTAGCCTCTTACCTTGTTTTACTTGTCTTGTTATGGCCTATATTCTTCACATAAATGTCAATGTAGTGTCAACGTAATCCTTGGACTCCTACTTGATGTTGCAGCACAGAATTCCCATCACCAGCATTATCATGCACTTTTTTAACCCCTAATTATCACATATTTTCATTTTGTTAGAGAAGGGAAAAAGCCAAAAAAAAACCTTGGAAGAGAGTCCAACATCAATTAGAGATTTTTTAGGTGAAGTAACCTAGTTAACGTAAACTTGTAAAGGGCCATAAGAGTGATTGATTCATCCTCCATTTTTTTCTCCCTAAAATCAGTTAGACGTTCACCATAGCGGACTATAGTAGCACGCTTGTTCGATTCAACTTGAGTATTACTGAGGCTGTCTTCTCCATCTTTTTATTAAAGGTTTGTCCATGGGGGTCTCTTTGTCCAGTTTATGAACATATAAAATCCCTTTCTTCATTTTTTTTGGATGAATTCGAGAAACAACTTAAGACACGCAAGGATCCATACTTCATGAGTTCGCGAGGACTTGAGATCCGTAAGGATCAGCAACCTACATACTCATAAGGGTTGGAGATGAGTGGTTGATAGAAATTATGCTTAATTTTTTTTAAGACCCTAAAAAAAATACAGATGTAATCTACTGCATTTTGGCATGGATGCATTACACCTCAGTAACTTAACTCTCCCCCTTTTCATGAATTTATGGGATTAAGGTAGCAAATTTGACTCGAATTTGACAACCCAAATTATATAAACCGGGTTAAGAACTTGACTTTTTGTCAATTTTTCTTTAAAACTTAGGTATGTCTTAAGATTGGGATGCATGGATATTCTTTTTATTTATAATGAATTCACTCCCTCCAAAAGGTTTTCCTGAGTTTGGTTTTATTATGATTTGTTTTTTATAAAAGAGTAAACGAGGAGGGAGATGACTAGATAATGTGTCATCCCCGTCCATGACTTTCATCTTTATCATTTCTTTTTTTCAACACCCACTACTCATATTGGTAATTTTAAAACATTGGTAACTTCTCCAATATTACCAAGAAAGAAATAAGAATTTGGCCTTGATTTTTTTTTAATCGAAAGAATGATACACTTTCATATATGCACAAGCAAATTTTTATTTTGTTTTATTATATGCTCCCCAACATCTTCAATTTGAGGCCTCTCAAGCCAAGATCCTCTTGAATCCAACATTGGGGTCCTTTCGAACCCAAGATCCTTGCGAATTTATTTTTATAAGTTGTTTTGAACTCAAAATTCTTGCAAATCCAATTATATGAGTATTTTTGAGCTTAATTGGGATCCTTTTGAATCCATAATTATGAGCCTCTTTGAACCCTGTACTTATCAGGTATCTTATTTGTATCCTTTCGAATCGATAACAGACGAGACATTTGCTTTCGTTGCCTGTCCACTTTTAGGTGTGACTGGGACTGAAGTTCTTGTGGATGGCCATGGAAGAGACAACATCAAAATGAGAGGCATAGGGGGGATTGAATTAACTTGACTACATTCTTCTATTACCTTCCAATCTCCAGAAAACTGATACCCAAAACGGATGAGTATTTCGATACTTGTTCGGATTCTTCTCCTTCAAATGTGTTTTTATGTTTGTTTTCTGCCTCCCCGCTCTCTTTGCCCAGCGACTCCCCATCTCCTTTAATGGAGACTTTCACTTTTTATAATAATGTTCAAGTGGTTATTCCCTTATCCACCCACGTTGCATTTAAGTTGGAAAGTCAAGTTAATGGGAAGTTACATGGCCATTAGCATAGGAACGAAAAAGAACAAGCACTCCTTTTTTTTTTTCTTCTTTGAGTTTGATATAAAAACTTTCACATCCAAATGTTGTATCAGTAATTTTAGGAAATTGACAACCTTTATTAATATGAAATCATGGATTGAATTTTTTTTAAAAAAATACATGGATCGTATTATAAGTCACCTTGATTTTAGTCCCATGAATTTAATTTGAAAGTCTGCTAAATTTTTGCTACTAAACTAAAATTATTTTTTTGTAAAAATTTGTAGTCCAATACATTCAAAGGTTAACTAACATTAAATCAAAGTTCGCCTTTTAGGAGAGTTCGCCTTGAAGAAATTTCAAGTTAACCCGTTGATATACCCAAAAGGGCTAGACATTCAAATGTAAACTGATATTAAAGATTCACATTGTGGAGAATTTTCGCATTTGGAAGTTCACCAGAGGAGAATTCAAAGTTAGTTCGCCAGAGGAGGATTCAAAGTTAACCTATTGATGTGCTCAAAGGCTTAGACATTTAAAGGTTAACTAATATTAAGTCAAAATTCACCTTGTGGGGAATTTTTGCTTTTGGGAAGTTCACCTTGGGAGGATTCAAAGTTCTATTGATATATCCCAAAGTGTTACGCATTTAAAGGTTAACCATAATTAATGATTGCATGTTCCAATGAAGTGATGAGCTAGCAGTGTGGCAGAACTTTACATGATGATTGTGTATTTAAAAAGGGAGATCGAGGCAATCAAGCAAGAAGCGTGCAAATTTTGTCTGTTAGTAGTAGAATTTGGATAAAATCAGGTGGTTAAAAGGCGTAAATCTCTCGTAGAAGTACCAAAGTAACACAAAAAAACAAGGGCTAAATTAAAGGCAGCGAGACGCAGAAGCCAAACAAAAAAAGGATGAAGAAATTTCCTTAAGGTATCCCTTAGGTAAACTCTTGACAATGAAGTTCCCTCATTGCTCAATTACCACCCACCTCATTGTGGCCTCAATTTTCCTGTTGCCATGATTTTCACGCCAAGAGAAAGAGAGAAATGGGAGAGAGAGAGAAAGGGGACAGAGATAAAAGGCTCTAATCTTGCAAAAAAAATATATATAGGATGTATTCTTCAAATTAAGGAACAAGGCTTTACCTTCGTTAATAAATCTTCATATTTTAGACAAGAGATATAGATATTTTGAAGATTGCGTCCTATTACACCAGATATGATGTAAGGCCTACTCATAATAAAAAAATAATCGAGACGTCAATCATACTTAAACATCAAGGCTATATGCATGACCTAGTTTCGAGTGGACATTTGTAGAATGTAAATTTTNNNNACCAACCAAGACCCGCCCCTGGAAATAAATAAATACTTTTATTTCATCCACTTACAACATGCCATGTGTTAAATTAATTATGGCAGTCCAGTAAATTAAATATCGAATGAAAATGTATTATGGCCAATTAAAAAGCATAACGTGGCATGAATGATGTAGAAAATAAATGATTATTTCTTTTAATAGAGATAAAAAGAAAAATCCTAACTCTTACTTCTTTATAAAAAGGGAGCCATCCCCTTCGTTTAGGGGTCAACATTTTAGAAAAACTCACAAAAGCTTAAGAGTTTTTCTCTGGCCGAAGACAAGAAGTGTTCTTAACACGTGTCATCTACGTGCGAGGTCAAGCTCATATCTTGATTGAAATTAAGCCACATGGCCCTCTCTTAAGATTAAATTCATTCAAGACTACTCAAGGAGATAGAATTAGAGGATT
>NCQT01109282.1:629-12825 GCA_002740465.1 Stenocereus thurberi
TCCCTCTCTGTCGTCCCACTTTTTCGCTCGAACTCTCTCTCCCTCTCTGTCGTGGTGCCGCGGGTCGCTGGCGCCGCCTCCGTCGCTGCTTGGTCGGCGACACCTCCCTCTCTCTTGCCCTCTCTCTCTGTTGCATTGGTGGTCGACGGGCTGGGGCAGAGGACCCCCCTGTCGCGATGAAGATGAAAGAGAAAGGGGGCTTTGGCCCCCCGTTTTTTGGTTTCTTTGTCGCTTGCCCAATTAACTAAAATCGCTTGTCTAATTTCTAATCTCGTACCTCACAACCTATCCCGAATCGATAATACGACCCTTCGTCGATTATTCAATCTCAAATATGTCTAGGTTCGATTCAATAAACCACAAACTAATTCTAAGGTTGGAAACCTAATCGTTTTCGGGAAACGACTAAATAAATTGAATAACGACTAAATTAAACTATCAATATAATTTAAAGGCATAAATGACACGAAGTGACTTTAAAATCAATAATAGCAATAATAAACCCTTCTTTAATAAAATTATAGCTCCCAAAAGCACATCGATAATAATTTAACTCACATAGTTGCTAAAAATTACGAATTTATATCGTAAAAAGATAATAAAGTGAGCTTAATGGAAAACAAAGAATGCAGATCTTACATGTTTGTTGCCTGTACTCTTCAAAATGCACATGTTTCTAAAAAATGCATAAATTTTCATGTGATGTCCATGCACTGAATCAATTGGAAATAATACTTTGTCTCCTAATCAGGTGGCCCCTTCAATTATCAAGCATTAGGGATCATGCACATCAGTTCAGCTATGGGACTTCAACTCATGCTTTCCAATTCACCAGGAGATGTGCATCTTACCCAATGATTGCGTTAGACATCGATAAGGGTTTTCTCCCTGTCCTATTTTCAAAGTAAAATGAATTGAAATGCACCAGTTGTTTAACCGAATTGATCTAAAAATTTATTTTACAATATAGGGATAAATGTGTTGGGCCTCAACTTATTCTTCGAAATATTTTTGTGTGTTTTCTATTTTAGGAAGGGAATAGATAAGCAACCCTTCCCCTAGCAAGCCTAAAAGAAACAAGAAGTAGAAGGCTATCTTCGTATCTTTTGCTGTCAGATAACAACAGACGCTCAAAATGGTTTTTGGCTTAACATGAAGAATTGATGGAGCTTAATAGACATGGCAAATCTATTATTAAAATAGGCATGTTTAATGACACCTAAATCAAGTTACATTTTGATTATGTTAACATTGTGTTGTGGCATAAAGTAAACATGAATTCTCTAAATCTTATTTGAAATTGCATATGAGAAAGTACTGCTATTAAAGACACGTGGTTATTTTTTTTTTTTAAAGCCTTGTCTGACTTAGGATAAGGGTAATGCCTCCAATCATTCAACGTTCTGTTACAACTATGATAATCGATAATTAGATCAAGTGAATAAGGTGATTAGGGACTCAACGCATTATAACCTTGATGCCATTTGTACTAGCGCGGATTGCCCCAACCACTTGGATACATGTTCACACATAGGAGAATGAACTGATTCCTAAATGAATTCGAGAACAATCACATGAAATCTATGCCCCACACATCAAACATACTAACAACAATTATGGGATAAATAGGCTTCATGTCTCTCCTAGTATGTCTATCCATTTGTCGGCATCTAACATATCTCTTTCAATACTCATAGGCATCTTTGAGTAAGGTCAGCTAATGTAAGCCCAGTTTAAGTATGTAGTTTTCTTCCCACTAAAATGCTCACCACAAGACTAGTCATGACAAAAGGATAAGACTAAATTTTGTATTTAAGGACATTTCTTCTATTGATCTGCTCTTTAAAATACTCAAAAAGAGTAAGGATAATCCGTAATGAGAAATTTAATAATCTCGATCATTTTTAGCCCATTCCTTAAGCATTTTGCTCATAATTGAACTGAGTGAAAAAAAAAAAACCTTTCCTTGAATCAAATCAATCAAATGGATCTCCCATTAAGATAATAAGGGCTCTTATTCGGCTAACCGACCTATTTCCTATCCTGTACTAAAACTCTATCTTATTGGTGAATTCTCACCCTAATCTCAGCAATCGATTGATGTTTGCTTTCTTAATTGCCTTTAGTCGAGTGGGTGCTAGCAAGTCTTTTAACTAGATTCCACTAAAAACATTCAGGAATGGAGGATTCACACACATCATGCAATGCAATGGTAGACAAATAAAATAACAATGGGATTCTCAAGCCCCTTAATATCCTTAATGCCACAATTAAATTCTTAAAGGAGTAAGATCCACCACAAGAGCTAGAATTGGCATCTTTCTTCATAAAAAGGTATGGCAAGATGCATCTATAAGAACAATCACATATATGAAATGAGATAAGATCTAAACATGTCAAATGCAAAGATTACTGCTAAAAGTTCCTTTTCAGTCATGACTTAGTTCATTTAGGCCTCATTCAAGGTATGCAACATAATGAATCACTTGCAGTCTCTTATCCACCCTTTTACCCTAAAAACCCCCATGATAAGGTTTGAATCATCACACACGAGTTCAAGGTGCTTAACCCCAGACAAGGTGGTAGAGGATGGTGTGGTAGTTAAGGACTTCTTTAAACTTATTAAATGCCTCTTTACACTCTTAGGAGAAGGGAAAAGACACATATTGAGCTAGGAAGGAGGACAAGGGCTTAGTAGTCTTGCTAAAGTCCTTCATGTATCTCTTATAAAAGTTGTGATGTTTGGCCTATGTGTTTAGCATTTGGTCAACGAAAGGAAATGAAAAATGGTTTTTTTAGGAGTCCATTCAGTTTTATAAAATCAGTGCATATTCTCCACTGAGATTGGACTATTGTTGGTGTGAGCTCATCCTTGTCATTGCTAATTAAGCGAACAACTTGGATTAGACTTCGCATTCACTATTTGAGATTTCGTAAATGACACCACCAGTTAAGAAACTTTTTCCTAACCACTTCTTGCAAGGTGGGGTTTAACCTCCTTTGGTGGTCGTGGTAGGACTAGGCATTGTCTCCAATGTGAATTCTATATTACACAATGGTAGGACTAACGATCTCACTTCACATATTGTCAACCCAACGCCTCCTTGTTATCTCTCAGCGAATTAAGCAATTTGTCCCTTAGTTCATTTCTACATCGTCAGCAACAATCACTGGAAAAGACTAATTAGGACTCAAGAAAGCATACTTGAGAGACTCAAGAGGGATTTTAACTCAAGAGATGAGGAAGAGGGGTAGACATGGATGATAGAAGAATATATAAAAGCAGTAAATCAACATCTCGATGATCCTTAAATTCATATGCATCATGTTTGGATTCGTATTCCATCATGAATGATTGCATATGGCAACAACTCTATTCATGATTAAATTTTATTTCTTCTATGAAAAAATTACTCATTGAATTAAGGTGGAATGCTTGCCATCATAAAATCCCATCGACAACTTTTATAAATTAAAAATAGTAAGCTCTATGGTCATATTCTCAAAAGTCAACTTCATTTTCATATCCCTATGATTGATTAAAGCATTTGAGGTGCAAATGAAGGATCCACAAAGCATGACCAAATCTTATTCTCAATAGCAACCGCTTCGATCCCAAGGACCATAAAGTCAACCAAGAACATGGCATCTCCCCTTTAATCAAGACGTTCTCCACCATTTCCTAAGGTAGCATAGTCAAACGAGTTATTGGTCGAAGAACTATTTTTGTGGGTTTGAGCTCTACTAACCCTAATCTCCCACAAACTGTAAAGAGCAAGAAGTTCATACTAGTACCTACGTCAAGTAGGGCACGATCAATGGTATGGTTTCCAATGACAATATAAAAGGCAGGGTAACTAGGTCCTCGTACTTAATAGGCATTTGGTTGGAGATAATGTAGCTCACATCAGCAGCCATCAAGGCTTTTTTAAGCACATTAGTGGCCCGCTTGGTCTTGTACAATCCTTTAAGAAATTGGGAATAAGAGGGTATTTGTTGTATGGCATTGCATAATGGATGTCAATTTTGATTATGAAAAATTTTTCCTTATCTTTTAATATGATTAGTTCTTCTTTCCTTTAAGTCATCTTGGAAAAAGGTGAATAGGATTAGAAACCTCAGTGGAGGAGCGGAAGTCACCTTAAGAGGTGAGGAATTAATGGTAACTAGATACCTATCCTCGTTTGGCTCCTTTTTGNNNNTGGATGGAGGGGATTAGATGAAGAAGTAGGTGCATCATGAGAATCACAAGCATTAACAGCAGGAAGAGTTGAAGAATGGAGAGGGTACATATCAACATCATAATCACCAGCATGGGCATCAAACCTTTCTTCCCAACCTAATAGCAATCATGGCATTTACTTTCCTCACATTATTGGGGAAGGGGAAGAAGATGTGCGCTTTTTTGGGTTTTCTTCAAGTTAATTACAGAAGCTTCCTCTCTCTGTACGTTTTACTCGTGGTCTTCACCATCCTCTCATTGGACTCTTTCATTTCTTTTATCATCCTCCCCCTTTCATTTTTCTATCCTTACCATTTTATTGATTTTAATGTAACGAGGAGGAGCTTATAATTCACAAACAATTGGTTAAGGATACCCTCTAGGTGTATTGTTTTCCCTTGATGTTATGGTCTTTGATAAGAGGAAGATAAGTCATTTCCTTTAGAGCCATCACCATGAGCATTAGGCATTAAAGTATTTGGATCGGGCCATGACATGTTAGGGTGTTTAGCTACCCTGGGTTGTGGGTAAGAGTGCAACAAACAAATTTAGGCCTCTAAAAAGCCACATGGACTTGGACTTGGTGCCAGGCCAGGGATAATTTTTGAGCAGATAGAGGACAAACACTCAAAGCATGATCAAATGATTGGCGTTAAGGATATGTAACCAATTGTGAAGGGGAAGTCGGGCTTCATAGTTATGAGAGGATTAATCCTTTAAGCATGCTTTCCAAGAAGAAAAACCTTAAACCAATGTGACTCGCATTTGACACAACATGTCATCCCCCTTACAGCTCCTAATTTTAGCGTTCAGACTCTTATCCCATGAGATCTCCTACTGTAAGGTCTTTCTGACAAAGTTCTTAAGAAAACTTTAAGTTTGTCTTTACGCTTGTTTAGAAAACCCCTTTGATACATAGATTCCATCATGATCTAGGTACCTTGGTTAAGTCTATAAATGATTTGGCACAAATGCTATTGCTCAAAATTGTGGTGAGGGCATTAGCTCAATGAGTTTCTAAACCTTTCAAAACATTTCCCAAATGACTCCTTATCTAATTGCACAAAGTGATTGATTTCATTCCTTAGCTTGATGATGTTGCCATTTGAAAAATATATTCTCAAAAACAATAAACTCATCTCTAGAAGATATGGAGTTTACAGAAAGGCTTTGCATCCACTTTTAACAAACCCTTTCAAGACCATAGGAGTAAAAAACAATCCAACCACATCTATGTGCTCATCATTAAAACAAATCATAGAACACACTTCTTCAAAATTACTCAAGAAAAAATAAGCATCCTCCACACTACTGAATTCAAGGAGATGTTCACATATTAAGGCCTAAATTCAAGTTGCTCATCGGCATCTAAGGTTGGCAGTCTAGAGCATGTTGAAGTAGTGGACCTTGGGTTAGAAGATTTTATTGAGACTTTTAGGTGGGGGAGAAGATGCTTCTTCACCATTCCCTATGGGTTCAAAGTGGTAAGTACTTGTCAAGCTCAATATGTCGATTAAGTGTTGGAACACAGATTAATATACCATAAATAGGTGACCTAGTCATATGCTTGTTCACCATGATCCACAAGGGGTTTTTTAATTTTTTATTTTTTTAAATAATTTTGGAGGGTTTTTCACTTAAAGTGAATAGTTATAAATATGCACACAATCCAGTCCAAATCATTGTCTCAATTAAAGTGTCATCCCTAGTAATATCGCCAACACTATATGGGTTTATTTCAAAATGAGAGAAAGAATGCCATCCTCTAGGATGGAGATAATTTGCTGCTAGCTTAGTCTAAAATGTAATTAGGGTGAGATTTGATGAAGTTAAGTCTCAATTTAATCTAAAATGTAATTTAACACCAAATTACTACTAATAAAATTTACTCATTAGGTTTTAAAAAAAATAAAGTATAAAGCTAACATTTAAACGTGAAGCTATCAACTACCACAAGAAAATTTAAACTACACTAGCCACTTAAACAAGCATGACCACGACAAATCAATAAAAATGTAAAAGGTGATCCATGGCTGATGGCTCTCATTACCCAACACAATCCCAAGTTTATCCTCAAAATCGATCACCATCGATAAAAAAGTTCCTAGATATTGATAACTACCTATTCTAAACATGACGTTAAAATCTTAAAAAGAGTAAGGTAATAGAGTGAGAAAGAGTACTTGATGTAGAGCAGCTCCCGAGCTGGGGTCTACTCTCATTATTAAGCGTCATGAGCCAAGTTGGTCCCCTATTGACCCTCGGTGAAGGACTAGGTCCCCTTAGGTCAATATTGATTTGGAGCCCTTAAGAAGGTCCAATTAGTGATATGAAAGGTGGTTGGGCAAATAGTAGCCCTAAATAATGAGTTAACCACTTAATCCTCCCAAAACCACCTCATTAGCTCATTTTTAGTTTTTATGCAGAATTCTTTGCTTCATTTCAAGCTCAAATGTAACCAGGCACATGAGCTCTACAAATTATACATGGATGGAAAGCCCTAAATGTCTATTTTCTAATAAGTCTTGAATCATACACAAAATCCAAGTATTGAGGAAGTTATGAGCTAAAACCAAGCAAGGGTCGGTCTCGAAAAATACACAATTCTGGTTATGGGCTTAATTGAGGAGGTTGCAGCTGTAGTTTTAGAGATTAATTAGCATGGTATGATTCTTCACACATAAGGGAAGAGTCTACAAGTGGCATCACTTCCATTGGAGGAGTAAAACCTACTCAACATTGTCTAGAAGATAGAGGATGAATCTTAAAAAATACAGTTCATATTGATTGTAATTATCTTAAGCATCTTGATTTATTTTCCTAGGATATTTTGTAAGCCTCCAATTGGTACACTTGCCCTAATAGTGTATAACTAATTCCCCCATTCATTAGGTATTTATGGACCCAATTACCTCTATAAAAAGTCAAATTTAATGAATGATATGAGAGCTTGAAACTTGGTTTTTCTCAAAATCTCAAATTTTTTATCTCTCTTAAGAGGGTGGTGATGTGAGTCTTTCTGTAATCTAATCCTTTGTGCTAAGGCTTTGGAGGGTTAGAGGATGGGTTGGTTTGTCTACTTGCTACCTATTTCAAGTGTTGAATCTACTTTATCAGAGGCTTTCTTTACTTGGGATCTCTCTCTCTCTCTCTCTCTCAGTTCATCTTTGAAGAGATTGATGTTCAACATCTATTGGGCTCATGTACATGCATTCATACCTTTGTTTCCTATCCCTTAGTAAGCATCCATTCCAACTATCCTTGTGTTAGAATTGCTTAAAGTTTCTGCCTTTCTATACTATTTTATCATCAGGTTTTCCTATTTAAATATCTTATTTAGTCCACAAAAAACTCTAATTATAGCCCAAACACAAACTTCAATCTAAACACATCCCTGAAACTTCACAAAAAGGGCAACAACATGAAATCAAAATTTGGCACTGCCACCCTGTGCCACTTGGCCCACCCGTGTCAAAGTCCTGTACTTTGAAAATTTGATCCAAAGATTTTGCACAATCACCCCGTGCTGCCTGGTATGACCAAGCCCCTTCCTGTATTCTTAAATCCTATTCCAGATATCTGACATGACCCCTCGTAATGCGGAGCATGACCATGCCCCCTTCCTTTTCACTGTTTTATTACTTGTGCCTCCCCTATTTTTCTCCTTCTTTTTTCTGCTTTCATCTTTCTATCAACCATGACTAGTGAGGGCAATCCATCTCACGCCTTGAACATTCCTCGTGAGTAAGCCCATGAGATAGGTAGGGCGCTTGTAGAGCTTCAAGAGTGAGTGCGGAAGCTCACTTAGGAGGTTACACAGGTAAGAGAATCCACTCCACGAAACCCTAACCGGCGAGGTTATGATGCTCGCCTAATTAACATCAAATACTCTTCCGCCCATGAAGATTTTAATAATGAGGAAGGAAGACCAAGAAGACTAAGACATCAAAGGGATGATTTTTGAGATCTCAAAATTGAGGCTGCAGAATTTGATGGTAATCTTAACCCGAAGAACTATGTTAATTGGATTCAAGCCCTTGAAAGGATCTTTGAACTTAAAGATTACAATAATGAGAAGGCCTTCAAGTTAGCCATTCTTAAGATGAAGGGGTATGCTTCATTATGGTATGAACATTTGAAGAAAAGTAGGGCTAGAGAAGCCAAATCCAAAATTAAGACTTGGTCCAAGCTCAAGAAGCATATGGACAAGATATTTCTACCTCNNTCTTGCAAAAAAGAACTCCATCTTAAAATCACCTCTCTCAACCAAGAGAATCTAAAGGTAGAAGAGTACCGTAGGGAGTTGAAAAACTCTAAATGTAGGTTGGCTTAGATGAAGAAGCTGAACTCAAGATTACTGGGTTCGTTAAAGGATTATCTTCTAGCATTGCTAACAAGGTAGATCTAAAACCTTGCTTATCCTTTGATGATGTGTGCCACCTAGCTATCAAGGTTGAGAAGAAACTTAAGGGTCAAAAACCCTTTGAATTCACTTCCTCTATTCGTCCTTCAAGTACTCCCAAGGATTACTCTGCCCCCAACAAAACCATCACTACCCTTACACCCGTAAAAACTCTTGACAAATGTAAAGGGATTGCTAGTGAACTACCAAAGAGATTGGAGGGTAAAATGTGTTTCAAATGTCATGGTTATGGGAACTTCCAAGTGGATTGTCCTAACCAAAGGGCTCTTACCATTAGAGAGGTGAAAGAAATTGAAGCTATTGAAGAACCTACTAGTGAAGAGGAAGTAGAGGATGAGGATGAAACTTTGATCACTTTAGATGTAGGTGAACTCTTGGTGATTCAAAGAGCACCCCATGTCCAAGAGGCTCCTTATGAGCCAAGCAAAGGGAGCAAATTTTCCATACCCGATGCACTATCAGAGGTAAGGTGTGTGAGCTCTTCATTGATGGAGGAAGATGCACTAATATAGCTTCCACAACACTCATTGACAAACTTCAATTGCCTACCAAGGTACATCCCACCCCTTATTTTCTCCAATCGCTCAACCAAGGAAGCGAGGTAACCATTTCTATGGAAGCACTTATTGCATTTTCATTTGGTCCATATTGTGGTGAAGTGTTATGTGATGTTCTTTCCATGGATGAATGCCATTTGTTACTTGATAGACCATGGTTGTCTGATGACCATGGTTGTTTGACAATCATGTGATTCATAATGGACATGCCAATACTTATGCATTCAAGTATGTGGGACATAATCTTACTTTGACACCGCTGCCTCCACTTAAATTCCTCAAATCTAAGCTAGGGAAGGGAAGTAAGAAAAGCCTATTTATAAGTGAAACACAGGTGAATAGAGCCATTAGTAAGAGAAAGCCTTTATTTGCCTTACTTATGGTATAATCAAACACAAGTAAAGGAGTAAGACCTATGTATGCTTTAGCTCAATCACTCTTGGAAAGAGTCTGAGGATGTATTCCCTAATGATGTACCCCTGGGGCTCTTTCCTTTGAGAGGAATCGAGCATGAAATTGATCTCCCACTGGGCGCTTCCTTACCAAACAAGCTAGCCTATAGGTGCAATCTTAATGAGCAAAAAGAGCTTGAATGACAAGTTCAAGAGTTTCTTGGTCGTGGGTACATTAGGAAAAGCTTGAGTCCATGTTTGGTTCCTACCCTTTTGATGCCTAAGAAGGATATCACTTGGCATATGTGTGTTGATTCTAGGACCATAAACAACATCACCATCAAGTATTGATTCTATATTCCTCGATTGGATGATATGCTTAATGAGTTGCATGGGTCCAAGTTATTTTAATTAGAATGAAAGAAGGCGATGAATGAGAAACCACCTTTAAGACCAAGTATGGGTTATATGAGTGACTTGTTATACCATTTGATCTATCTAATGCTCCTAGCACTTTCATGAGGCTCATGAATGAGGTCTGGATACAATTCATTGGGAAGTAGTCGTGATAAAATGTCTTATATGGAGCATCTTTCTCAAGTGTTTCAAGCATTGAGACAACAAAAGTTATATGCCAAACTTGAGAAGTGTAAACTATTCACTCCTCACGTTGTCTTTTTTAGCTATGTTGTGCCCGGTGAGAGAATTTAAGTTGATGAATCTAAAGTTGAGGTTATTAAGGGTTGGCCTACTCCCACCTCCATCACTAAAGTGTGAAGCTTCCATAAGTTCGCCTCTTTCTACTATCGATTCATTAAAGACTTTAGCTCCATTAGGGCTCCCTTGACCGAATGCATGAAAAAAGAAAGATTTGAGTGGACAAATGCCGCCCAAAGGGCCTTTAAAACCATCAAGGATAGACTTCATTTGGCTTTTATCTTAGCTTTTTCCAACTTCGATCTTCTTTTTGAAGTTGAGTATAATGCTAGTGGCATTAGGATTGTTGCGGTTCTCACTCAAGCTAAGCATCCTCTAGCTTTATTTAGTGAGAAATTGAATGGTTCGAGGTCAACAACTCCACTTATGACAAGGAATTATATGCCATTATTAGGGCTTCAGAACATTGGAGTCATTACATTAAGTCAAAGCCCTTTGTGCTCTATTCAGATCACAAGGCATTGTCCTACATCAATGGTCAACACAAGTTGAGCCCAAGACATACTAAATGGGTTGAGTTCCTTCAATCTTTCAACTTCTCTTGTAGGCATACAAGTGGGAAGGAGAATGTTGTGGCGAATGCCTTATCAAGGAGATATGTTCTCCTTTTGGTCCTGGAAGCCAAGGTTCTTGGATTTCATTCCATCAAAGCTCTATACCATGAGGATGAAGGCTTTAAGGAAGTGGTGGAGAATCCTTCTAACTTTGGCTCTTTAACTCTACAAGATGGTTTCCTCTTTAAAGGAAACAAGTTTTACATCCCTAAAAGTCCTCTAAGGGACTTGATTATCTAGAAGGCTCATGGTGGAGACTTAGCCGTTCATTTTGGCATTAACAAGACCCTTAAGATACTTAAAGATCATTTTTATTAGCCTAAGATGGGTGGGGATATTCATAAGGTAATCTCAGGATACAACATTTGTCACATCGCTAAGAATCATTTCCATCAAGGTCTCTACTCTCCCCTTCCGATCCCCTTAAGGCCTTGGGATGACGTTAGCATAGACTTCATTGTGGCCCTTCCAAGAACCCTTCGATAAAAAGATGCTATCATGGTAGTGATGGATCGATTCTCTAAGATGGTTGACTTTATTGCATGCCACAAGAGTGATGATGGTACCTACACTGCGGACCTCTTCTTTCAAGAAATTATGAGGCTCTATGGTATCTAAGAACCGCCATGTCGGATAGGGATGCCAAATTTCTATCTCACTTTTGGGGATCCCTATGGAGGTTCGTGGGGACTAATTTAATCTAAACTACTTGCCATCCTCAAACTGATGGACCAATAGAGGTGACAAATAGAACTCTCACAACCTTGCTAAGGGATATGGTGAGTAAGAGTTTGAGGGATTGGGATGTCAAGCGTGCTCATGCAGAATTTGCATACAATAGGGCTCTTTCCTATTAGACCTAACAAATGGGTTATTTGATTTGGGTACAGTCAAGTCATGTTTAGGTTAAGTGACATTTTGGGTTGCTTCGGTTTGGGTCAGGTATGGTTCAGTTTGGGTTGATTTTGGGTTAACCAATTTTTGTCCAAATACGCTCATCATGTCAAAACAAGCAACTTTGTAGAAAATTTTAGGTCAGGCATCGTGCGATTCGGGTTAATTTGAATTTCGGGTCCACTTTCGGATGAGCATATTTTGGATGTCGGGTCGGATATGAGTCCGGGTCATTCAATTCAAGTTTCGGGTTTCGGGTCTCGGGTCAATTTTGTCAGGTCTACTTCTTGTACTACCTGTCACTCTCCCTTTGAAGTGTGCTATGGTCTTAACCCCCTTACTCTTATTGATCTTATACCTATTCCTCAAGAAGCAAGGGTGAATTTGCAGGACGAAGCAAGAGCTAAAGAAATGAAGAAGCTACTTGAGCAAGGGAG
>NCQT01109315.1:5292-15744 GCA_002740465.1 Stenocereus thurberi
CAACGTCTCATAATAATGCTCAATCATTAAGAAATAAATTAAAGACATTCCATGTAATTAGTGAAAAGCATACAAAGGGAAAGTAACCCAAAAATCAGTTCTTATTCAACAGGCACTTCTATATAAAATCACAATTAAAAAGCTGCAACATCGTTAGATCAAAAAATGAACGTTCGAAATTAAGGGCATATCTTATCAGGTTTCTAGTTTCATCAAGATTTGGGCAACCTCTAGAACTCTGTTGCAGTGGTGCACTTGATTTTCACTCAATGTACCTGCCCATGAGTTACGATGAACTCCGAGTAACCGAATAGATCATGGAAATAACTATGTACCCTGACTTGTTTTCTTTCGTGAGTGGTTGTACTCTTTGGTCAGATAGGCACGAGATTACTCAAATGTGCATATCCTGCATAAGCATGATCACTGATGATTAACAATATGAACATAAGGATTCATGCTAGTATTACTAATCATATAAATGAACGTGACTTTGACTCAAAACTTATATAACCAAAAAATAAAAAAAAAATACATAACTAGCATAAGAGTTCAAGCATTACTTGACGTTGATATTAGTTTCAGAGTGACAGATTCCAACATTATTTATGCAATTAATGTGTAATAATTTGTTAATTAATATTGATATATTTATAGTTATAAGTTGTTTAACTTATAAATATAATGGTCATAAACAATAAATAAGGTTATAAAAAAGGTAGGAAAAAATCAACGCACAAAATATACGGCTTATTAACCAAGTTGATTCTAATCCAGCAAGAACAAATGCTTATGCCGTATGTGATTTTTGCTTAAAGTTGATTGTTGATTATTCCGATACATTTCGTGACTGATAGTATAATACTTCATCCGTCCCATATTCATAGTTAAATTTCAAGAATGGATAAAAATAATCATTAAATGCATTCATATTATTGAAATAGATTTTCAACCAATAAAAACATTGATAATTTTTTTGGAAAAGTAAAATTGACCATATTTGGGACTAGCGAAAAAAGGATGTTTTTGACAATGAATATGGAACAAAGGGAGTATTTTTGATGACTTCAAGGTTGATTCAATTTATGTAGCGTGGTCAATTCACAGTCAAAGTCAAATTTGAATTGCTTTGTGTTAGATATTGTTTGGTTTGATGTGAGTATGGTAATCAAGTATTGATCTATTTTGCATGCTGAATNTGTATTCCTTCAACTCGATTGCTGACACTAGACCTCTATGTCAACCTCTATGCCAACCAATCTGCCCCTTGTTTAGGCGTTTTCATTCATAATCTATTACACTATTTGACAATTTATTATGTGCATTGGTGCAGTGGGTGTTAACGACATGGACAGATGATGAAATAAAAGCAATTATGAAAAACTGCTACAAGGCCCTCCCAATAGGGGGAAAGTTGATAGCTTGTGAGCCGGTATTGCCGGAGACTTCAGACAAAAGCCACCGCACTCGAGCCCTTCTCTCGGGAGACATCTTTGTCATGACCATCTATGGCGCGAAGGGTAGGCATAGAACTGAGGAAGAGTATCATCAGCTTGGGATATGTGTAGGTTTTTCTCATTTCAGGGCTATTCATATTGACTATTTTTTCACTGTTCTAGAATTCCGAAAGTAGGGTTGGCGTTCTTTCCCCCCATTTCTCGGTTCATTCAATATTAGTATTTAATAATGGACAGTATTAGTTCTGCATGAAACTGAGTTCTTACCATGTCAGGAAATATGCTTTGTCAAGTGTATTATTTGGGCCAAAGACTGGGGAGCTATCATGGGCCATTGTGTTGAAGGAGGTGATGAACGCTGATTTGTCCTGTAATACGACAAACGGTTCCATTCATGAGTCGTAGGAGTAAATGATTTTTTTTTGTTTTTTGGGGGTGATTCTTAGCTAATGATTCCAAATGGATGAGCAGTTTTTAAAAGAATCTGACGACTTGCCTTTCTACGTATAATTTTGTTGAATCCTCCGCAAGATTAATTGTTTAATTTTTTTGAATTGCTTTTCCACGGCTTCTTTTTTAAAATATTTATTTCTATGGATTTTTGGTTTAAAAAACAGAACTAGTACATTGAGGTCTTATTCAACAATAACATTTAGAAGAGTAGTGTTTAGTATTTAATAAGATTACAACGCTGGTTCCGCAAGTCCTAGGTTTTCGGCGGAGTTGCTTCTCAAATCAGCAAATGGTGTTTAGGGAATTGTTTACCAACTGTTAAACCTATTATTGTTTCACTATTAGCATTAGCTGTCCGTTGTTGATGTATCAAACGGTACCCTTCAATTGTATTTCCGTATTGCTTCTGTGATGTATTTTAGCCTCATTAATGCAAGAGATTGCAAAAGGGATTCAAGAATGCATGTGGTTAACAAAGAGAGAGATGGAAGCAAAGAGAACAAGAACAAGGATAAAATGCAAGTGGATTAGCAAGGGTGATTGAATACCCACCTTGGTTCACACACTGGGGCAATCTTCTTATTTCAGCTAAGTTGCAGAACTTAATCGCCTTCTTAATTGATTCAAGAATACCTAGAGACCCATTTGAGATTGCCACACTCAAGATACAACACTAGGATTTGAGAGAGGTAGAGAGAGTTTTCACAACTCAAGCTTTTCATTCATTCAAAGTTGTTGAACAAGAAGCTCCCTTGACTGGTTCTATTCTGAGCCCCAAAATGCAGCCAAGAGACAAATAGTACACTAAGGAAGAGAGAGCATTAGTCCCCTTAGTACTTACACTTAATCATTCACTTGGTCACCTCATTAGTACTAAAGCCTAATCAAGAATGAGGTGTCAAGCTTTCAAAGCATCCTAATTACACTAGTACAAGTCAATTTGCAGCAAAAGTGCAAGCAATTAAGGCAAAATGCAGCCCTCTTACACGGCTAGTACAACGGGTCTTCCAAGCAATTTTTGTTGTCCTTTTTAGCTGGATAATAGCAGCACAAGGGCGTGCTTTCTGGTCCTTCAAGGCTGATGATTTGATAAATATTTATCTTATCTTTCATGCCTAAAGTTTCAAAAAAGTTGGAGTTAAGTTGGTCTACTTAAACTCCTTTGAATCTACCATGCGCTGGATTCACGCCTACACTGCACAATTTGAAAGAAGTTGCTGGTAGATTAGGCAAATGACCTCCAAATGACTTGCAACTTGATTTATTGGAAAGCTAACATCTTGAACCTAAAGAGGGTGGTCTTTGCATTCGGTTATACCTTCAGCATCAGTGCTCAAAAGATTGACAAAATCAGGCCAAATTCTGGTCGAACTGGGCAGTAGGTGCACGGGCTAGTTGGCGACTTCTTGGACCAAAGCATGAACTTTCTTGTCCTCCTTGGTACTTGTAGAGTCCCCTAGACTTGCTGGTTGGTCTTTAAATGGTTCCAAGGGATGGTCCCCAGCATACTCCCCGGATTGATTAGAGTCTGACCTCAAACTCGGAAATTGCTCATCTTTATCATTATAGGGACTAAGGTCAGCTACATTGAAGTGGCTGAGACTCCATAATCTCCTGGGAGGTCGATCTTGTATGTATTAGGACCAATCTTCTCAATGACCTCAAATGGACCATCCGGCCGTGGCATAAGCTTGGATTTGCGCTTGCTAGGAAATCTCTCTTTCCTCAAATGAATCCAAATCAAGTCTCCCGGCTGAAATTGTGCATCTTTTCTATGCTTGTTGGCACGTTGCTTTGCTTGCTCATTAGATTTCTCAATCATTTCCCTCACCTTGGTGTGTAACTCTTAAATTTCTTTTACTCTCTTCTCGGCCTCCCAACTGAATTTGGTGGGATTAGGGATTGGAACAAGGTCCAAGGGAGTCCGAGGGTTGTAGCCATACACCACTTGGAAAGGGGAAAGAGAGGTAGCCTTGCTAAGAGCTCAGTTGAAGGCAAATTCTACATGAGGGAGCAACTCATCCCACCCTTTAATGCTCTTCTTAACTATAACTCTAAGCAAAGTGCTCAAAGTCCTATTAGTCACTTTGGTTTGATCGTCGGTTAGTGGGTGGCATATAGTGCTAAACTTGAGGTGTGTGCCAAACTTTCTCCACAAGATAAGCCAAAAATGACTTATGAACTTTGCGTTCATATCCGAAACCATGCTTCTTGGAATCCCCTGAAGACGCACTATCTCTTTGAAGTAGAGGTTGGGAATGAGGGAAACATCATTGGTGGTATGGCAAGCTATGAAGTGTGTCATTTTAGTGAATCGATCCACCACCATCATGATTGAATCTTTGTGCCTTTGGGTCCTTGGCAAACCCGTGATGAAGTCCAACCTCACATCCTCCGAAGGGCCTTAAGGGACGGGGAGAGGAGTGTAAAGGCCTTGGGGCCGTGAGTGAATCTTGGCTTGTTGGCAAGTAGAGCACCTTCTCACATAATGCTCCACATCCTTAGACATGCTTGGCTAATAGTAGTGTTCCTTGAGCATGGAACAAGTCTTCTCAATGCCAAAGTGCCCGACCAAAGCCCCACCATGGAGCTCTTGAATGAGGATTCCCGAAAACCACTTCTAGGAATGCATAACCGTGTGCCTTTGAATAAGAAGCCATCTTCAAGGTGGAAGAGACCATAGGCATGTTGTGAGCATTTTTCAAGAATCTCCTTGAAGTCTTCATCTTGAGCATACATTCCTTTGATACACTCAAAACCAAGGACATTAGTCTCCAAAGTAGAGAGGAGAAGGTACCTCTTTGATAAAGCATTCGCACCCTTGTTCATGTGGCCCGACTTGTGATGGATCACAAAGTGGAAAGCTTGTAAGTACTCTACCCACTTGGCATGCCTTGGGTTGAGTTTGTGTTGTCCTTGTATGAAATTGAGAGCTTCATGATCCGAATGGAGAATAAACTTTCCTCCCACCAAGTAATGCTTCCAATGCTCCAAAGCTCTCACAATTGCATAGAACTCCTTATCATAAGTGGAGTACTTTCTCTTTGCATCATTGAGCTTCTCACTAAAGAAAGCCACAGGCCTCTTTTCTTGAGATAGGACCGCCCCTATCCCCACACCAAAAGCATCACATTCCACTTCAAAAACTTTGGAGAAGCTTGGGAGGACTAGAATAGGTGCACTAGTGAGCTTGAGCTTGATCTCCTCAAAGGCCCTTTGAGCTTGTTTGGTCCATTCAAATAGTTTGGCCTTGAGAACTTCGGTCATGGATGCAACAATGGAGCTAAAATCTCTCACAAACCTCCTATAAAAAGAGGCTAGACCATGAAAGCTTCGAACTTGTTGGATTGAAGTAGGAACGGGCCACTCACGGATAGCTTTGATCTTGCTTTCATCAACATGAATCCCTTGGCCGAGACAACATAGCCCAAAAATATGACTTGTGGGATGAAAAAGTGGCATTTCTCTAAATTCCCATAGAGCTTTTCTTGAGATAGAATACTCAAGACTTGGTACAGATGATTGACATGCTCTTTTTCACTCTTGCTATACACCAATATGTCATCAAAGTAGACAACAACAGACTTGCTAAGAAGGGGCTTTAAAACTTGGTTCATAAGCCTCATGAAGGTGCTTGGTGCATTTGTCAAACCAAAGGGCATAACAAGCCACTCATAAAGTCCTTTGGTTTTGAAGGTCGTCTTCCACTCATCCCCTTCAAAAATTCGAATTTGATAGTAGCCACTTCTAAGATCAATCTTAGACAAGATGGTGGCTCCATGTAGCTCATCAAGAAGGTCTTCCAATCTTGGAATGGGATAGCGATACTTGATAGTGGTCTTGTTGATTGCTTTACTATCCACACACATCCTCATGGACCCATCTTTCTCAGGGACAAGTAAGGCCGACATGGCACAAGGGCTAAGGCTCTCACGGATCAAGCCTTTGGCTAGTAGCTCATCTACTTGTCTTTGCACATCTTGTGTTTCTTGAGGGTTCATACGGTAGGCCGGCTTGGTTGGAAGTGTGGCACCGGGAATGAGGTTAATTTTGTGTTTTATAGACCTTTTGGGAGGGAGGCCATGGGGTACCTGACTTGGGAAGACATACTCAAAGGCTTTTAGAAGAGCGGTAAGCAAAGGATAGAAAGAATCCTTAGCTTCGGCCGGTTAATGGCCAAGTAGAATCCACTCTTTGAAATCATCATATTCATGGAGTTGGAAATGGAGAAGGGCGGTGAGGAAGACATCTATGCTAGGAGTGTCTTAAGGCTTTCTTTGAGAGGTAGGCTTGAGAGAGGTGAGGGTGATTTTCTTGTGATCTTTGGTGAAAGTGTATGTATTCAAACGACCTTCATGTATCACATGTCTATGAAACAACCATGGACATCGCAAGAGGACATGACAAGCATCAATGGGCACAATATCACACCAAATTTCATCTTTGTAACTCTTGCCAATATATAAGCTAAGTAAACACTGAGAAGATATTTGCACGCCTTTACCTTGATTGAGACATTAGATGGTGTAAGGGCTTGGGTGTGGTGAAATCGAAAGCTTTAGCTTCTCCACAAGAGTCTTGGAAGCAACATTGGCACAACTTCCTCCATCTATGATGAGAGAGTAAACCTTCCCCTTCACAGTACACCGGATGTGGAAGATGTTCTCCCTTTGTTCCAAATCATTTTGAAAAGTAAGGCCGCTCAAAGCTCTTCTTATCACAAGCATCTCTCCTTTATCGGGTCCTTCTTCAACTTCTTCAAGGGCTTCGGTCATGAGAAGCTCCTTCTCTCCTTCATCATTTTCCTCCTCTAGCTCCTCACAACAAGCTTGATACTCAGCCAAAGTGACCACTCTTTTATTGGGACACTCGAATGCATAGTGACCAAGACCTCGGCAACGAAGACATCTCTTCTTGTCAATGGGTTTTGGAGGTTGTTTTGAGGGTGTTTGTGGGGCATTGGGTGGAGAGGGTCTCGGGTTTGTGTTTGGGGTAGATTTGGGAGAGTTGTAGGAGGACTTTTGGAATGGGTAAGGACGTGGGTTAGGCTTAGAAGCCATACCCTTGCCCTTAACTCTCTTTTGTAACTCCACTTTGTGACCTAGGACACTAAGCTCATCCAAAGAAGTGTAAGGGTGGAGTTCAATCACATGAGCAATTTCTTCATTCAAGCCACTTAAATATCTAATCAAAGTTTGAGACTCATGCTCCTTCAAATCACATTTCAAGAGCAATTGTTCAAACTCTCTAGTGTACTCTTCTACACTTTTAGACCCTTGTTTGAGGTGGTGGAGTTTAAGGAAGTTATCTTGCAAGTAATGGGGAGGTAGAAACTTGGACTTCAGTTCGGACTTCAATTTCTCCCAAGTTCTTGTCTTCCCTTTTCCCTTCCTAACTCTCTTAGTCACAACATTTGACCACCAAATAGAAGCATACTTTCTAAACTTTAAAGCAACAAATTTTACCTTCCTTTCATCGGGGATGTCTTTGAACTCAAAGACTCTTTCAACCGTTTGTAGCTAATCTAAGAACAAGTCCGGATCAAGTTTACCTTCAAACTCGGGGATGTCCACCTTGAAATCGTTGTAGCTTCGGTCATGAGGCCTATGGTGCCTCCTTGATCTTTTTGCATACACATCTTCATCGGAGTCACCAAGTGAGTTGCTTTCTTCTTCTTCAGAGTCATCCAAATCGGCTTGCTTGCTTGCACTTCTAGAACTTCTCAAGTTCCTTCTCTTTTCTTGTAACAATTGACTAAATTGTGATTGTAGGTACTTGACTTGGGCTTCCAACTCAGCCTTCTCTCTCAAAACTTGCTTAGCCACTTGCTCAGGGGTAAGGCTAGAAGACATGTTGGCTTTTGAGTGAGGAATTGCTGTTTTTGAACGGGGAGTGGTAGGCACTGTCGTGCTTGGTGGCACGGTCTGGCCGTGCTGGGTTGCTGAAACTGGATGAGGAGTACTAGAATGGGGCACGGTCGTGCCAGCGTGGCACAGTGTGGCCGTGCTAACTTTCTGCCTGGGCACGGCAGAAAGATTGACAAAGGCGGATGTTTGTGGGCTATTTTGTGAAAAGTGTTTGGAATGTGTTTGGGGATGGAGGCTTCACTAAGAGGGTAGCCTAAGTTCTGATACCACTCGATGTATTCTAGCCTCACTAATGCAAGAAGTTACAAAAGGGATTCAAGAAAGCATGTGGGTAGCAAGGAGAGAGATGGCAGCAAAGAGAACAAGAATAAGGATAAAATGCAAGTGGATCAGGAAGGGTGTTTGAATACCCACCTTGGTTCACACACTTGGGCAATCTTCTTACTTCAACTACGCTACAGAACTTAATCACCTTATTAGTTGATTCAAGAAGACTTAGAGACCCACTTGACGATGCCACACTCAAGATACAACACTAGGATTTGAGAGAGGTAGAGAGAGTTTTCACAACTCAAGCTTTTCATTCATTCAAAGTTGTTGNACAAGAAGCTCTCTTNNNTGGTTTTAAAGGGCAGCCCCACGGCTATTCTAAGCCCCAAAATGCAGCCAAGAGACAAATAGTATACTAGGGAAGAGCGAGCGTTACTCCCCTTAGTACTCACACTTAATCATTCACTTGGCCACCTCATTAGTACTAAAGCCTAATCAAGAATGAGGTGTCAAGCCTTCAAAGCATCCTAATTACATAGTACAAGTCAATTTGCAGCAAAAAGTACAAGCAATCAAGGCAAAATGCAGCCCTCTTACACGACTAGTACAACCGATCTTCCAAGCAATTTTTGTTGTCGTTTTGGTTGGATAATAGCAGCACAAAGGGGTGCTTTCTGGTCCTTCAAGGTTGATGATTTGATAAATATTTATCTTATCTTTCATGCCCAATGTTTCAAAAAATTTGGAATCAAGTTGGTCTACTTAAACTCCCTTGAATCTACCCTGCGCTAGATTCACGCCTGCATTGCACAGTCTAAAACAAGTGGCTGGTAGACTAGGAAAACGACCTCCAAATGACTTGCAACTTGATTCATTGGAAAGATAACATCTTAAACTTAAAGAGGTTGGTCTTTGCACTCAATTATACCTTCAGCATCAGTGCTCAAAAGATTGATAAAGCCAGGCTAAATTCTGGTTGAACTGGGCAGTAGGTGCACGGGCTAGTTGGTGACTCCTTGGGCCAAAGCATGAACTTCCTTAACCTCCTTGGTGCTTGTAGTGTTCCCTAGACTTGCTGGTTGGTCTTCAAATGGTTCCAAGGGATGGTCCCCATCATTCTCATTACACTCATATTAACGGCTTTCAGTCTCTTTGCCACAGGGCTTCGGTAGCTCCCCCCTCCCCCCACCCTTCCCATTTTCCCTCCATCCTAGAAGTCAGCTTGGTTTTGTTGTTATTTCTGCAGGCGTTTTCTTTTTTCGTTGTTATAAAATATTTCAGGTTTGATGTATTAATCCTCGATTGCGAAATGAAATTTCTAGATTTCTAATATGTGGTAATGATGAAAATTTGTTGGAAAATTAATTTTGCATGCAATGCTTCAATAAGAAATTAATTTTTCCATCAACTTGCATAATAATAATAATTAGTAGTGGTAAGTGGTAGTGGTAGTGGTAGTGATTGTTGCAGCAGTAGCAGCAGCAGCAACAACAACAGCAGCAGCAGCAATAACAACGACAATAATAATAATAATCATCAAAATCATTATCATCATAATAATAAAAATAATAATCAAAATCAAAATCATCATCATCATCATCATCATCAATGGTACTTATATAGAATTGTAATTGAAATTGTAGAAAGGGAGGCTCTCTATTTCTAACTTGCTTTCTTTTATAGTGCAGAAGGAGCCAATGTCTTCAAATGAAAATTTGTTTGCTTTCAATAGAGCGGTGAAAACCTGAATTGTTGATCATTAATAATTCAATTTTGCTTTGTCATGTCAGCATTTACTTTACCGAAAGTAAGGCCTTTATCAGTAATAATTGTGCACATGCTTTGGTTTGCATCAAATCATACTTTCAATTGCTTTTGCAAAAGTAGATGCTTTTGATAAAGTGAGCCCACAGCAAAGAAAACTGTTAGCAAAAAGGGCGTTATTTTGGCCAGAAAAATCTACGGACTCTTTTTTTATTTGTTCTTTTGTATTAAAAATCAAATGGACCCTGAGAATAGGATACATCGTAAGTGGTTTGGATAAGTTGAAGAGACAGTAGAACTGGCATCTTCTTCTTTATCAGAGTCTTTGTCCATCAATTTTTTTATATATTCTTTCCTTAGTTTTTGGCTAGTCTTTGAGAACATCAAGAAGGTCACATTGTTTTTGTGTAAGCCCCTTTGTTTGCATTTTTGTTGAGTCTTTGGTATTGGAAGACCTTTCTCTTTTGACAGGAGTAGAAGAACCAATTGTAATTCTTGGGCGATCTTTAGTTTGCTTCAAATTCTAGAGCATAAATTTCTTCGTTTTTTGTTTTCTGGAAATGCTCAACATTCTCCTTAGAGCAAAAAAAGGTCTTATATTAATTCCACTAGCTAACTTTGTAGACACGAACCATAGAGAG
>NCQT01109318.1:1723-16594 GCA_002740465.1 Stenocereus thurberi
GTCTGCAGCAGTCGTACCACAGAGAATAAGGTGGGAAAGTCTTGGAAGCGGCACATGTGCTCCAAAGAAGGATTTCGTCAACGTGCTAAGATGCCCGAAATTGCTATGGTTACAGCCAAAGTCATGCCCCAAGCCAAAGATGGCTCTGAGGGAGGGAAACTGAGGCGACAGCGGCTGGAGGCAAGAGAAGTGTGCCAAGCTCATATTCTTTTGAGGCCCACCGACGATGGGAAGTTTGAGATAATCAAGTTTCACGAGGGGCACGTTCACCACTTGTGCACACCCAGTAGGAGGAAGTTCCTCACTTCAAATAGAAATGTCAGCTTCGTCCATAAGGACATGGTATGCAAGTACGCGCGAGCTAATGTAAGGCCGTCAAAGGTGTATCACCTCTTGAAAGAAGAAGTTGGCGGGTATGAAAACATTGGCTGCACGTAGAAGGACGTGCAAAATTACCACATAGATCTGAAAGTGCTCATCAAAGACACATATGTGCACATGTTTATAGATGTGCTAAAGAACAAAAAGGAAGTAAGCCCACGCTTCTTTTTTGACTATCAGGTTGATGAAGACAAATGATTAAAGAATGTGTTCTGGTCAGACTCTCTGAGTAGAAGAAGCTACGCCACATTTGGTGATATACTGTCGTTTGATATGACACATAAAACTAATCAGTACTCAATGGTATTTGCACCATTCACCGGGCCAAATCACCACAGGCAGCTAATTTGTTTTGGTGCCAGTCTATTGAGGGATGAGAAGGTGGAGTCCTTCCAGTGGCTATTGAACAGTTTCCGGATTGCCATGGGCAGTCACATACCGAAAACAATGATCACGGACCATGAGCCCACGATCAGACAGGCAGTAGCCGACATTTTTGAGACATCGATCCACCATTTATACAAGTGGCACATCATGAGAATGATCCTTGAGAAGGTGGGGTGCACACTGAATGGTTGCGAGGATTTCATGAAGTGCATCAAAGGGTGCCTGTGGACATCAAACTCTCTTGACGAGTTCAAGGAGTCCTGGGCGAGATGCTAGAGGAATTTGCCTAGACTGATAATGAGTGGCTGCACCAGATATGCGAGATTCGAGAGCTTTGGGTGCATGTCTACTTTAAGAAGGACTTCTTGGGGGTTTAGTTTGAGGACGATGTTAGGTTCAGAGAGTCAAAACTCTATGTTTGGTTCCTTAACGTGTCCCAACCTCAATCTAGTAGAATTCTGGGTCAGATTTGTGCACGTTGTGGAGTCACAGCGCCATCATAGGCGCAGGGTTGAAAATGCTTCTCTAACATCGTTTCTTGAACTCAAGATGACCTATGAGATTGAGAAGCGTACGAGGAACATGTACACTCACATGAACTTCTACGTGTTCCAGAAACAGTTATACATCAGTCGGATGTACTGTGACGTGCAAGGTATCAATAATGTAGAGGGTGACCGGACCTATCAGATCAAGCACAATTATGAGAAAAAAATGAGCATCCGTTATGTGGTGTACAATGAGTGCACTTCCGAGTGCCAGTGCTCATGCCTCTTCTTCGACTTGGACAGGATTCCATGCGCTCACATGCTTCTCGTTTTCACATCCAATTCGCTAAGAGAAATTTCAGCTGCTTATATGATTAATAGGTGGACAAAGATGGTAGCAAAAGCATCGATGTATGAGTTTGATAGTGTTGTGGGAGATGCTTGTGGAGAAGTAGCCACACCAAATAAGCTCACAACTAATGTGTGGTCTCAATTTTACAAGTGCATAGATCTAGCTAGGGGCACCCCCCGCCAAGCTACAGTTGTTGTTAAGTTTAATGACTTCAGCCGAGCGTCAACTTCAGCACATAGGTGGCGCGTCAATGAATAACGAAGTAGCCGATCTGCAGACCTACTTTGGGTGTGCAATGCCAAACCAGATTGAGATACATCCACCTCTGACGTCCTTAACAAAAGAAAGAGGAAAGATGATGAAGATGGGGGTTGAGAAGCTATTGAGCACAGTCATACAAGCAGATGTGCCACTGCTACAATTACGTTGCTTCCCATGACAGTAAAAGCTGTCCAGAAAGGAGACAATAGTGCGTTATGTGTAGGTGTATATGTGGCTGTGTATGTTTCTTTTATTAAAAAAATAAAGAAAAATTTAGTCTTTGCTAGGTACTAGTTAGTGATCAGAAGGATTGCTATTACTGATCATTAGTGTTCCTTTTCATGATCAGCTGTTGGAGTAATGAAAATGTGTTTGTAGAGTTATAATATATATGTTCAGTTAGAAAATGATTTGGTGATCAGTAGAGCTATGTTTGGTGATCATAGGATCTTTTCTAGTGATCACCGTAAATATGTTGCTATTGCACGAAAAATATTCTTAGAGATACTCGTATTTGTGGGTTATGATCATAAAAAATCCTATTGTATGTTTATATGCATGCAATTGCTGATCAATAGATCCAGTTTTGGTGATCATTACAACTGTGTTGGGTGATCGTTAGAGCTATGTTTGGTGATCGCTATATCAATGTATGGACTTCAATAGAAACATATTGTGAGTGATCACTACATCGATTGTATACGCTTTTGGTGATCATTAGCGCTGTTTTTGATGATCGCAAGATCTTTATTGTGATTAACATAAATATATGTGTTTTTTTTTTTCAAAACATATTTATGTTGTATTTGTGTTTTATTCTAACCAAACATATTTATGTTGTACATGTTTTTATAGAAGATATCGTTTGGTGATCAACAGTACTAGTTTTGGTGATCGTTAGAGATATGTTTGGTGACCATTACAACCATGTTTGGTGATCACCATATCAATCTATGGTTTTTAACATAAATATGTTGGTTTTTTGGCCAAATATATTGTAAGTGATATCTTGGAAGATCATTGCCATTGTATTTTCTACTCTCATCAAACATCATCCTATATGTTTTATAAAGAACTTATCATTTGGTGATGGATAATTATCGTGTTGCTGATCATTACAATTATATTTTGGTGGTTATAACATGTTCTCATGCTCACACATTATATATGCTGATTTTGGCGAATCATATTAGTTAATATGTTTATTTTGCTTCATTTTGGGTTAGGCCTCATCAGGATAGCAACTTATGTTTGTACAAAGAATGAGACCTAGTGTCTCATCGATAAGTCCAGTAGTGGTGATCAGAGGATGTGTGTTTGGGATCACTAGAAGTATTTTTGGTGATCATTGAACGTTTTTTGGGTGATCAGCATCTTCTTACTTACAGTTGGTTACTAATTAATAGGTCATTTCTTGGTGATTGTTGCTATAGCTTTTGCTCATAAGGAGAAATATAGTTGCTAATCAATAGTAATGCTGTCAGTGATCAGCGGAGCTATGTTTCGTGATCATTCCTTATATCTCCACTAAATTCAGTGCCGTGAAAATTTGCACAAAACCTAAAATGAATAAAATGTTACATTATGTGCTATATAATATACACAAAATAATTTTCATTTACAAAAAAATTGACAGCACAGAGAAACAGGATAGGGTTAAACCTAGTCCTTCTTAGCATCTTTCCTTAGTTTGGATAAATTATCCCAAATACCTTAAAAACTTTTGCCCTTTTAGTTGCCGTGAATCTTGCCTTGTTGCCCTTATAGGTGACTATGTCATGACAATATCGGGCCCTCAAAAGGTTGAGCTTTGCATCCTAAGGACAAAAGATAGTTCATGATAAATTAGTAACATTCCTTGTTTTTTTCTATTGCTAGCAAAGTCAGTGTTCTGTTATAATGCTTACATCATTCGGATTCAATCCAGACTGCCACTTCTCACCTTTCCCAAATTAGCTCTTCATGTGTCTCATACAAAATATGCCACAATCTATGACATTTATAGTTGTCCTCCACAGTAACTTAAGCGTACCGCCTTTAGTTTTTTAAGCATTTCATGCTTAGAATGTTGTACACTCTCCAGGTATAGGCTGAGTATTTTGCTTTGCATAAATTTTCAAAAAAATTACACACTATTAGAATTGCAATGTAATGACATCAGCATAGTTGTAAACATTATAGTATTTAAGACTCACCAATTTCACCGTAGAGTCACCATATACAATCATGAATGTTTCTCTTATGAGCATGTTATCAATGACATCAAGCTTATCATCCCTCAAGTTGTAGTAAAGCAAAAAGAAATGACTATTGTGACACACGGGGAAGAAAACTTATGTTTTTTTAAGGAAAAAGAATTTAAAAAAATGTATGTGAACATTAGCAGATATGTACATTATAAATCAATGCCTTTTCTTTTAAGAAGCCAACTTTATGGTCATTCACTAAACATCACCCCTTACCTAGTTAACTTGCTTGATTTTGATCCGTTGACATCTTTCTAGCTCTTTGTCCATTACCACCTTAAAATCTTGATCTCCCTTTTTGATTGAAGAGGCTCTCAACATTTCTCTGCTAAAGAAATACTGCATCGAAGAAAAAATAATGTATGTTTATGCAATGTAATTTACCACTGAAGACAGGCCATTCTTGGTGAGAAATTTGTTAAAGTAGATATTTCAATAACTTAATATTTTAGTTATGATCGCTAATGTAGTTATTATTGAGCAATAAGTTGAGAGTGAGGCACTTGCACTTATCGCATGACATGAAGAATCTACTTAGAGAGACGAGATCCCTTTTTGCCTCCCAGTTATTTAGTATGCTGGACCATATGTTGATGACATTCATCTCAAGCTGCTCTCCTGGCTCTAGAGTGGCCACAAAAACCATAGTGACCTCCTTATCACCGTAACTGTCAAACAAAGGTCCATTATAAAATCAAAATGAATAAGAATGGTTACACACTTTCTAAGAAATTAAAAAAATGCATGATTTACGCAGACAATCACATATTGATCACAAATCACATAAGTGACGACTACCCAGCATAAAGACACTGCTCACCAATGCGAAATTATTGATCGAATGACCGGATAACACGTTTACTCAGGAAAAGGCATCACTTATCATATAAGCAGTGAATTACAATGCATGATGGAAGAAGTAATCATTTACTCAAGTGATCCCAAGTTGATCACCAGTCACCAAACTACTGATCATTAATTATAAAATTATTCATCACCAACCAAATAATCACTGATCACTAATCAGAAAACTATTGATCACCAAACACACAACCACTGATCAATAATTACACCCATATTGATCACAAGCAAATAACACTTGATCAATACTAGCCAGCGAAAAGCACCGAAGAAAGTGAACATTCATATAAAGTGAATCAAATATTTACCAACAACAATGACAGCAGTTGATTAGCAAAATCTTGATCACTCATCATAAACACTGAATTGTCATGCTTAAGGGTGAGAAGTAAATTGATATTTTACACAAGTGATAACAGAAGCAATCACCAATCACAAAGCTACTGATTCCCAATCATATACCCTTTGATCATTAACTATGCAGTAGAATGCTCTACCAAAAGCACCACTTATCATACAAGAAGTTGATTAGAGATATTGCCTGTCATTCACATCTTCAATTTTACCGAAAACATACTTAGATATGGTCAGCTCATCTTGAGAGAGTTCACTATTGAGCTTTGTTAGTTAGATCACATACGATGAACAGGAGGCTAGAGGTAGATTTTTAGGCTGTTGCTTTTTCAGTGTATCCAATTGTCCTACTTCCTCTAACTTTTCTAGAGTTCTTGCAGCACCCAAGCACTTCTCCTCAAGCTTTTTAGGCAGCTCCTCTTTCGTCAATTTGGGCTTCCTAGAATCAGTTGCTTCTTGCTCACCGGAAGCCCTGGGAGTTCCTTTCCTCTGCTGTACTGGTTGTCATACAATCAGTGCAATTATCATTTTTTCACTGATACTGGTCTACATACTCGGCTTCACCTTATGAGGCAAATTTGCTTTCTCCCCACCAGTTTGGTTTTGACGGCCCTGTGCATTCGATGGCAGCTTCTGCTGCTGCTACCTTGGTTGCTTTGCAGTAGCATATTTAGCCCTTTGCTTGCCACCTTCACCATGCACAGTAGTCTTGGTTTGTTTTCCAGCCTCATGTCTGGCTGTTGAACCGCTGTTAGTTTTCTATAGCAGAGGTTGCTTACACTAATCCTCTAATAACAATGCGTGTTTGCTCTATTCTGCTGGCTCTCTGGCATTGTAAGGAGATGGTACTTTTGATCCAGTCGTCTGCTGCTGCAGGGTTGATTTTTTAATCTTGATACTGTGCTTCCTTACCTCAACCTTCTTAGAAGAAGGTCATCACCTTCTTAGGCTTTTGCCTAGCCAGTTTCTTTATTCTTAGATCATGGTTCACCTAAGAAGTGTTCCTCAATAGAAATCTCAATGGAGCACCATCATCGTTATCTTGAGTACCATTATCTTCGTTAACCCTACTAGTGCTTCGATCAAGCATAGAGGTGGTCTAAAGGACTAGACTTTGGCTATTCGGCTGACTTAGTCCCAACCCTAGATTGCATGAATGAATGCTATCATTCTTTTTGGTAATGTTCTTTGGCTAATCCAGCACCACATCGCCACAGTGGTCTTTCTTTTCAACAATGATGCTGGCATCTGAAACCAATGTGTCTGTCGAAATTTCAGCTTCACCATCTGGTTTGTGAAGTGGAAGTGTAGGGCTGAATGAAGGAGCACAGAGGTCGTTGTTTGCTTTCTATTTTAGTTAAAGACTTTGAACTCCACATGAGCACTCTGAAGGTCTGCAATAGCCTCCTTCATATCATTAGTGTTGAAATCCTGAGCTTCTCTCTGAGATTTTTGAGCAGCGGCATTGTAGAATGAAACGAGCATTTCTCTCACTTCGTCCCGTATATTCTGAAGATCTTCAGTCTCATCGTGCTTATTGAACATGCAATCCATCGTGATTGTGAAATTTTTATAAGCCAATACCAGTTGTTTCATGGCAGAAGCGACTTTGTCAACATCTTTCTACAATTTAAAAAAAACACGTATGTTGGCTGATCAGTTATAGCGTGCTTGTTGATCACTCACTCACTGAATAATCATCGAATTGTCTAAAGTGGTAACCAGAAAACCTATCTGTAAAAGCATCACTTTTGATCACTGATAACATGAGCATTGATTACAACTCAGATAAGAATTGAAATAGATGCAGTTATAAGAAAACAAGCAAATAGTCAGTAACATGTTCACCAATCATATGCAAACGGATCATAAATAACATCTCTAATGATCACCAACCAAAGAGTAACTAAAAATAGAAGTAATATTGAGAAAAAAATACAACACTAAGTAATATGATCACCAATCTTATGCCAACGGATCACAAATAACATCTTCAGTGATCACCAATGAAAGAGTAGTCCAAATACAAGTATTGTTCGAGTAATAAGTAATTTGGTCACCAATCTTATACCAGCTATCAGTCTAAAGTAATTGCTATACATAATAGCAATAAACGTTAACCAAAGAATAAAATAAGTAGACACTGATTCTTAGTGATCACCAATATTATTGACAATGATCACTAAAACAATGATTGCCGAGCAGTCAGTACACAATCCCTATAAAGGCAGAAATTCAAGTTAAGTTAGGGCTGATTAGTAATCTCAATCTACATTCGATCAATGATCACAGAAGTATTGATCACCATACACTACTGATCGCCATTCACACACAACGACGAAACTCTAAGCAATGGGCATAAAGGGGGTTATTTATTACCTGAAATTTTGTCTTCTTTATTTCTTCAGCATCTTCAATTTGAGTCTTCAGTCATTGTGGGAAATCAATGCTTCCTCAACTATCTCCTTACCAATAGCCTTCTCCATCATGGCTTTCTATATTTTTTTAAAAAACTAATTACCTTACCACATTAGACTTTAAGCATCATATGGAAAGGACAAAAGATATATCTACTCTATCACTAGCACTATGCCTATTTGATAACCAATAACAACATTAATGTTAAATTGCTAAACAAACTTTGAATTAAGCAAGAGGGGAAAAAAGACTCCATTCTAAAATGATCACTAATAAGTGCTCATTACGTATATCATTCTAGGGCTATTTTGTGTCATTTTTAGGAGAATATTGTGCTTTAAGTTATTATTTATACTCTTATTCTCGATTTATGCTTTGGTATGGTTGTTTGATGTGTTTTGCAAGATTTTGGGCCTTTTTACCCAGCATTTAACCCTATATAGGTGTATTTTGACTCACCACGGATGCCCTTGAGTTGCCATGCCTGTGAAAGAGATGACGAATAGAAGAATGACAAACCAGTCCAGACCACGGTCGACCCATGGTGGATGCCACGATCTATGGCAGGCCTGTAACAGCTGGCCTCTTTCTTTTCTCTTATCGTGTGGCTGAGAACATCCGAGCTTTTCTACAAATACCCATCCCTCAAGCAACAGGAAACACACCTCAGTCACCCTATCATCTCAACTTCATTCCATTTTCCTCTCTTAGATTAGTGTAGATTAGATTAGAGAGAGTGAGTTCAAGTGAAGATTTGGAAGGATTTCACCCTGGGCTTGCAACGATGGTTTAAGCAGGATCTTGGCTGAGCATCTCTTTTCTCTTCTCTTCTCTTCTCTTCTCTTTTCTCTTTAGATTTATCATTTTAGATGTTTAGTTTAATTATGTTTGAGTAGTTTTATTTTTGTTTAGGGATTTAGTAGTTTATGAAAGTATTGTTGGATTATGTTTGGATTTAAAGAATCGTTCTTAGTTTCATGACTGGTTTTGATTTTGTTCTATCAGGTCTTATTTATGTTGTTAGTGGATTTTTGGCCAAAGTTTGCTTGCAAACTTGAAACAATCATGTAAGCATTCAAAAGACGACATTTGGTTATTGGATTGCTTGCTAGAACCTATCATTGCATCGTCTCAAAAGGGAGATTGTCAAGTTGGGAGGAGATGAATTAACTAATGGAAAATATTAAACTTGGATTAAGACAAATTAGCTCGAGAGAATGACTTTTGCTTAGTTTAGGCAAATTTAGTTGATTTTAAAAGAATAGACTGAATTTCTGTATAGATTGCAATTTTCCAAAATTAACCAATTAAAGAAAGGCACATGTTTATCATTTTGTTTTAATTCTCTTCCATAACTGCGAAAATTCGTTGGCGTTTTTCCCATATTTGATTCAGAAAAGTTTATTTGCAGTTGTTAATCAAAACCACTTGAATTGGAATTTACTTAGCATATCTTGAGGGGATATAGCCTATAAGATTAACCTAGTCTCTATAGGATCGACCTTGATTTGCTACAATGCCATCATGAGCTTGTGGGCGTATCAAGTTTTTGGCACCGTTGCAGGGGACTAGCGTCAAATATTGAATTTTTCCTGATAGGTTTGACTAAGCTTTCTTTTTTCATTCAAAAAAAATGAAAAAAGTTGAAAATTAACAACCCGAAAAAATTGAGATAAAAATAACAATGGCAATTTTCCATTTTGTCCAATTTAACCTTGAACTATTTTGGAGGTATTTTGAGCGTTTAAATATTTTTCTTGCTCAATGTGGTTATTATGTTAGTACATGAAAAATTTTATACATTGTTGATGACTGTGTGAATAGTAAAACTCGAACTCTCCTAGGGTATTTGGATTTTCATGGTAGAAATGTTGATGATGCATGGTATTTGCTTAAGTGTATTGCTTAGGATTCATTTGAACTTAAGAACGCTATTATTATTTCTAGATATTAAACATTTGATCCTTACACATTCTACGTTAGATCTTATTATGCTCCTTTTTGGTGTGACTTGTGTAATTCTTTTGACCATGATATAAGTTCATGTCCTTTCCATGCATGCTATGCACAACCTGACTTTGTATCACCCTGGGATAATACTGATGTTGTCCTATCCTTACATGATTCATCCTTTCCTGTAGCTCAGTGCACGGGGCTCAAGATGGGTAAGCCTTTTAGGTTTCATGCTAGGTTTGATGTTTCTGATGTATGTTTTGAGTTAGAAGATATTTTTAATAAGGTGCATGATCTAGTTGAGACTCCTTTGGGGGAGTCATATTATGTGTTTATGCATGAGGGGCCTCCTGGCATTGGTTTTCATGATATTGTTCTCCTCCATCCCCTTAATTATTCCCATGTTTCCCCTATGTGTTCACAACCCTCTCATTCCCCTGAGTATGACATTGTTGAGCCCATTGATAATTCTAAGATTTGTAATGCTAATATTGATTTGGGCTATGAGGATCATGAGTTTAATGCGCTTGGTGGGAATGTTGATGATTATGCATCCTTAGGTTACTTTAGAGGGTTTGATCCCTCCATTGACCCTTATTATGGATTCCTAGAGGACTTACATAGCAAAATCATGTGGACTACAATCTTTAATCCTTCCTATAATTTTTCTAAGGCTATCGATATGGTTAAGAGAATATTAGTTGTCTTTGGTGTGACTTTTGTTATTTCCTCTTACCTTTTATTTCCTGAATTATGGTCTCAAAAGTTTGATAAGCTCCTGTGTGCCTTTGCAATGTCTGATTTAATGCGCCAAGTCTTGAAGTCATGATGGAGTGGCTGATGCTCCATTTATCCCATTTTCATGGAGGCCTTAGCTTAGGTGCACTTTGCACTTAACCTGGTGAGGTCATTACGTTTTGTTTCCTTTCCCTTCTCTTCTTTTCTTTCCTTTAAATAATAATGCTTTATTTAAGCATGAGGGAAGGGTAGCTTGATGTTTCTATATGAGCATATAGCTTTAGGTTTCCTTTTTGTTTGCATTAGTGTTGCATTTAGTTGATTTTTAGGTTTACATATAGGATTACATATGGAGATGATGAAGATTGGTTTAAGCTAACCTCTGATGATATGTTTGTTAAGCAAAATAGCTTTCATGCATTTGTGTAGCTTTTGATGTGTAATCCCTTTTGGTGCGAAACTTTTTGAACATTTTGTAAATATTTCTTGTTTTGACCCTTGTCTTGATTGGGAACTATGTTACGCCCTAATGTCTTTGGCACTAATGTTGGTACATGGATTCATTATGAAAGCTTAACTTTATGAGACTTTGGTAGATATCCAGTGAGATTTTTAACCTTATTTGGACTAATCATTATATTTACTCTCATATTTCTTTTATGTGTGTGCCTCTTTTATATTGTATCTCTAGAGCTTACCTAGACTCTTGTTTAAAACCACATTAGCATGTGCATAGTTGATGATGTGACAGAGGCATTTCCTTCTTTAGTCATTTAGCCATATAGCTAAATGGTCTACCCTTATGTTACATGTTCTTCCCCTTTGCTAGCCCCTTTAAGCTTATATCCATTTTCTTGTGATCCCTTCATATTAGCCCTTAGCCAAACATATATTCCTACCTTTAAGCCAAGTCTATACAGCATCACTTCATGTATGTAGTGGGTGGTTGTAGGGATAGTTGATTTTAAGGTGGCTTTGACATGTTGGTTTGGTTATGGATTGATAATATTGAGCATTTGGTTTGGTTCCCTCTTGTTTGGGCTGTGTATGCATATATATTTGATTATGAGTTGACAGTTAGTGATTCTATGCCTTTTAATAATTGTAATTTCTATTATGTGCCCACATTGAGGGCACTATGCGATTCAAGCGTGGGGGAGTTAAGTTAATCATTACATTTTCATTTCATCTACCAAAAAAAAACAAAAAACAAGAAAAATAAAGAAATGAAAAAAGTTATGTTGAAAAGAAAAAAAGAGGAAAAAAAGAAAATCGTAGAAAATAAAAAAAGAAAAAAAACTAAATGTTTGGCATTGGATACATACATAGCTTAAATTTCTTTGTCAGCTCATTTCCTACTTAATTGATATGTTCATTGTGTTTTGCGGTTTGGAGTGTTGGTGAACTTATTATTTTCTTGGTGTTTTGTTGGTTGCTCCCTAGTCACTTGGCTAAGTAGCTTCACATTACCCAAATTCATTTGTCCACTCCTTTCCCTTAATCCTTCCAGCCTACGTTACAACACACGTAAAATCCTCTTGGTTATCTTGTGTGCGTTGCATTTCCGTGGTAGAGAATTTAAGAGTCTTTGCAAGCATAAGGTAGATTGCATTTTTGGAATGAGTCTTGAGTGAACCTATGATATATTTTAAACACATGAGTGGCAGTGATCCACATTTCCCAAAAGTGAGGTTCTACTAGTTCATTTGGCTCTACCCAATCGCATGTGCTTACATGACATGCTTTGCAGTTCTTTGGGGTGATCAAGTTTGATATTGAGCTTGTGGTCTTATACTTTTTTAAAAACCTTCTTTTCCTTCTGATTTTGAAATGTTTTGTGCACTACTTGGGGTTGCTATTGATTGTTATTCTTGCTTGTGACATGCTATAGTTTGCCTATTTTAAGGAGGTTGTTTCATTGCATCTTCCCTGGTTGCTTTTCTATAGTGTTTGCATGAGGATAAGCAACAGTTTAAGCATTGGGGAGTTCGATAAGTGCTCAATATGTATATCATTCTAGGGCTATTTTGTATCGTTTTTAGGAGAATATTGTGCTTTAGGTTATTACTGATACTCCTATTCTCGACTTATGCTTAGGCAGGTTGTTGATGTGTTTTGCAGGATTTTAGGCTTGTTTATCCAGCATTTGATCCGATATAATGTATTTTGACTCACTACGGATGCTCCTGAGTTGCCATGTCCATGGAAGAGAGGAAGAACAGAAGAACGATGAACCAGCCCAGACCACGGTCGGCTCGTGATGGACGCCACGGTCCATGGCAAGCCTATAACAGCTGACCTCTTCGTTTTCCCTCATTGTGTGGCGAAGAACGCCTGAACTTTTCTATAAATACCCGTCCCTCAAGCAGTAGGAAACACATCTCAATCACCCCATCATCTCATCTTCATTCCATTTTTCACTCTTAGATTAGTGTAAGTTAGATTAGAGAGAGAGTGAGTTAAAGTGAAGATTTGGAAGGATTCCACCCCGGGCTTGTAACGACGGCTCAGGCGCGATCTTGGCTGAGCATCTCTTTTCTCTTCTCTTCTCTTCCCTTTGCTCCTTAGATTTATCATTTTAGATGTTTAATTTGATGATGCTTGAATAGTTTTATTTTGCATAGGAATTTAGTAGTTTATGAAAGTGTTATTGGATTACAGTTGATTTAAAGAATTGTGCTTATTTTCATGATTGGTTTCGATTTCGTTCTATCAAGTGTTATTTATGTTGTGAGCGGTTTTATGGCCAAAGTTTGCTTGCATACTTGAAACAATCGACTGAACATCCAAAAGACGACATTCGGTCGTTAGACTGCTTGTTAGAACCTATTGTTGCATCATCTCGAAAGAGAGATTGTCAAGTTCGAGGACTCAAATTAAGTAATCGAAAATATTAAACTTGGATTAAGACAAATTAGTTCGAGAGGATGACTTTTGCTTTGTTTAGGCAAATTTAGTTGATTTCGAAAGAATAGACTGAATTTCTATATTGATTGCAATTCCTTAAAATTAACCAATCAGAGAAAGGCACATGTTTATCATTTTGATTCAACTCTCATTCACAACTGTGAAAATTCCTAGTCATTTTTCCCATATTTGATTTAGAAAAGTTTATTTGCAGTTGTTAGCCAAAACCACTTGAATTATAATTTTTCTTAGCATATCTTAAAGGGATATAGCCCAATAGATCAACCTAGTCTATGTATGATCAACCTTAATGTGCTACAATACCACTGTGTGCTTACAGGCCTATCAATCACTAGTTACGTAGCTTTTGCTCACTAATTGGGCAGCTTTTGATTACCAATATTACCTCTATTAATCACAATGCATAGAAGGATTCCATTCTAAAATGATCACTAATATAAATAAGGAGATCACTAGTTGCATTTATATTGATCACCAACGAGGGTTTCTCAAACAATTTCCAACAAAGATAAGCTTGTTTTGTTTACTATGTGAATATGAGAGCTCCCAATGTCCTCAGCAGGATGCTGCTCATGCATTGTTGAGTGTGGCACACTCAGGCGAGGTTCAATGGTGCCTCTTCCAAAACCATGGCTCCGTTCCCCGTCTTCTATCCTTTTCTTGATGTGCTCATTAGCCCACATAGACATTGTAGGGAATCGTCTCTTCACTCTTCTGTTCATGAAGACAACCCTGTCTAAGTACAACATGTGCAAAACACAGAAACATCAAAAAAAAAAATACTTAGCACAAGGAATTAGGTTAGTTACACAGGTATCTACATTTGATCACTGATGCACAACTTACTGATCACTAAAGGACAAGTTATTGATCCCCAGTCATTTAACTGTTAATCACTAAAGATTCATTTTTTTACATGATTATTATGTTTGCTTATAATGGTCACAAAATTTACCAAGGGGTGGATTGCTGAATAGGAAAACTGACCATCAAGAAGAAGAGCGAATCGTCGAAATGCTCCCCTTTTGCAGCCGTACACTCTCCTTATAGTACCTGACACTAGTGATCAGCTTATCCAGTACGTGCTAGCTCCAGCCTAAGGATGCAATCTAGCTCACATCCTTGACGTATTTAAGCATGGACTTGCTGCAATAGTGGTTCTTCGGTCTGCAGAAAAAACAGTTCACCATGTATATGATGAAGTTCCTCTTGAAGCTCTCACCCCGTCTTTTTCGGCCAGAATAAACTCCAGCATTTGAGTGATTTCTGAAGCCTTTTTTTGGAGTTTCCATTCCTTGAGCCACACGCCATGCACCTCGTCATACTCTTCATCCATCGAATACTTCGTGATTTCGACGATTTCCATTCCCCCCCCCAAAGGGAAACCCAGGGTCACATACACATCAATTGTTGTGTCCGAAAACTTCTGCCCATCTGGAAGTCTGAAGCAGATAGCAAATGGATCAAAGCTCCCCCATCACCCACTTAGAAAACTTCCCTGATA
>NCQT01109323.1:7387-18739 GCA_002740465.1 Stenocereus thurberi
CTATATCAGTGTGCAGTTGGCCATTTGGATTGATTGTGTTGTAAAGAAAAGCATATATAGTATGGAAATGCTTTGGGGATCGAACTCGGTCAGGTTGGATTGTGCATGTTGATTTGAAATTCAACAACAAGTATGAATGTACAAATAAATGGCTTTATAGGTGAGACGTATGAGTTATGTTTATGTTATTGAAGGCCATTCATTTTCCCTGGGTAAAAGTACATGCATGCGAGTGGCTACATGCCCTGTTAGGATGTGGGCTTGTTAGCGATAACAGTCTATGTTGACTGTAGGCGAAAGTATGATTAAGCGGTAACCGTCCAAGTCGATGGTTGGCTAGGTTGAGGTTAAGCGGTTGCGTTAAACCCAAGCACAAGCCATGAGATCTAGTGGGGTTGCTCACCCTTAAGAACCTGAAAATTTCTAAAAAAGATTGGTATGGTTGTATGCTTCTACTGAGAATGTTTAAGTGTGGTCCATTTGTCTTCCCTTCACCGAAATGTTTTAAAGATGAATTTGTGTGCATACCTTTACTGTTAGGGGTGATTGTTATTGAATTTGTCTGATTTTTGTAAAATATTTTATTTTCAGGTGAAGTGCATACGTATGGGAATGGGGACATAAAGTTAGAGCGAGGCTCCGTCATCTAGGCTATAGTTTGGAACAATTAGTTTGTTTTGAGAATGAAGTTGTAATGGATTTTATTGAGCTTAGTTATTGCTATAATCGTCATTGAAATCTTTAAACTGAAGTACTATTGAAAAATCTTTTGCATTAAAGCTTCGGTTGATACTCATCCTGATATTTCCACGAAGGAAATACGGCGATAGCACCCCAGTTAGGTTTTCCGCTACCACATAGGTTAATATTAGTAATAAAGAAAGGAATTAAAAATTCAGGGCGTTGCTATGTATATACACACACATACATACATACATACATACATATATATATACATATACATATGCCTATACATATACATATACATATACATATACACACACACATATGTGCATGTTTGTACAGATATAGATATAGATATACATACATAAATACATGTGTGTGTATGTGTGTGTGTGTGTAAACACCCACCCATACACAAACACACACGCACACACACATGTATGTATATATGTATGTATGTGTGTGTGTGTGTGTGTGTGTGTACATACATACATACATATATACGTATATATACGTATGTACATACATGCATACACACATACATGCATACATACATATATACATACATACATACATACATGCGTATGTGTGTGTGTGTGTATGTATACATAAAGTATTGGGTTTGGTGAGTTCAATTGGTGTCATACACTTATTCAAAATACATGTTATATGGAAACGGGATGTGAAATTTTTAATTTGAATGTTAAGGATAGAATTAGTTGCGTCAATTTGAAATTTATTTTGTGGTGATTAAAATTGTGAAGTTTTAGAAATATAGTTAATGAAAGTATATGAAATAGTTCAGTATTGTTTAACAATTATATATATTCAGATGATTAATGATACATGAGCAGAGTATTAATGGGCCTCAGCGTAGGTGGTGGATTTATAATAGATTATTGAATTACCATAATGGTTGTAGAATAAATTCTCAATCGAGTTTATGAATTGGTGAATTTGCATGTAGCCAGTTAGAGTTTCAACATAGAGGAAAATAAGAGGGAAGTGGGGATGTCTATGTGCTAAATCTAAAAACATATTGTCTTTAACATCCGATGAGGCAAAGTTGCGCAAGTGGTTTGTGAGAGGGTATTGATATTGGATAAGTTATGAAAAAAATAAAATCTCAACCATATGATTGTGTTACTCTAGTAACTCTACTAATGACAATCTTCATGGAAGTGGTTTTGCATTCATCGTGAATACGATGATACATCTGTTGATCACATGGAGACATCATTAATGATAACTTATTAGTAAATCAAAATATAAGGCATGAAGAACTAATCACTTATCAAGAACCCTTTTATCTTATGGTTCAAGCTGTACAACAACCCTTATATCATGGATATACTAGCCACAATCAGCTCTCCACTGCTATCAAACTATTGAGTATTAAATTTGATTATAATATGTCATAGGGTTGCTTTGATGGAATTGTTCTATTAATGAAAGAGACATGCCCTTCTAACAATCACGTGCCCAAAAACTATAGGAAGACGATGAAAATTGCTAAAGACCTTAGCATATTGATTATTGCCATAAAGGTTGCATGCTCTTCTACAAAGAAGACTCTAATCTTGATGCTTGCAAGTTTTGTAGGTGTCCGAGATAGAAGGGACAAAAGCATGGGAACCAACATTCACTTCCATATGCAAGGATGCATTACTTGCCTTTGAAACCTCGGCTTTTGAGGTTGTATGCATCAAAAAGCACTACTGAGCATATGGGATGACATCATGAACATCGATGTGAGGATGGTGTTTCTTGTCATCCATTAGATGAGGCTACGTGGAAACATTTGGATAACAGGTACCCTTATTTTACCGCAAAACCTCGAAATGTTAGGCTTGGCTTATGTGTTGATGGATTCAACACCTATACCTTGTCCTCCAGGTCTTATTTGATCTAGTCGATAACTGCCACACCTTACAACCTTTCCTTAAAATTTTGTATGAACACGCCATTTATACCTGTAACACATGCAATCCTTGGACCTTTAAATCCAAAGAACAAAACAAATGTTGTTTTACAACATCTTATGAATGAGTTGAAGTAACTATGAGATGTTGGAATTGACACATATGATATATCTATGGGATCATATACCATACTTTCAAGATGAAGGTTGTGCTTATGTGAATTAACAATGATTTCCTAACATATGGAATGTTATTTGAGTGGAGTAACCATGGGCAGTTGGCATGCCCAATCTGTATGAAACAACAAAAAGTGCTCTAGTTAAAGAATATGGGTAAATTATCAGGGTTTGATTATTACCGCTGTTTTTTTCAAGGAACCATGTCTTTAGAAGAAATAAAACTGCATTTCAAAAAAGCTAAATCATTACAGGTGATCCTCCTCACCAGTTGTTTGGTGACCAAATTTTTGCAGAGGAGGACAGTTACTCTATGTTAACCATAGACGGCGACTTTAAAAAATTGAAGGGTTTAAAGAAAATGCGCATAATTGAACTATGAAGAGCATAGTGTGGGAGTTGTCTTATTGGAAAGATCAATTGTTTTGCCATAACTTAGACGTAATGCGTAGAGGAAAAAAATTTATTTGAACACATCATTAGCGCTATTAGAGATGTTCCTGGAAAAACAACGAGTAGTGTTAAATAAACATTTCATGTTGCGAATTTATACGATAAATAAGAACTAAATCTACAGCGGGGCCGAACTGTAGAACAATCATACTGACAATGAAGTTTGTTCTTCCTATCGCTGAAAGAAGAGACTTGTGTGAATGGATCAAAGGACTTCAAATGCTAGATGGATACTGCTCAAACTTGACCAATGTTATGGATCTGACTATTATGAATTTTCAAAATGTGAAAGTCATGATTGGTATCTGTTCATGCAGACTCTTCTACCCATTACATTTGTGGTCCCCCAGATAAGGTGTTGAAACTTTTTAATGAGATAAATGAGTTTTTTTTTTAAAAAAAAGTCATGCTCAACAACCTTATAGGAGGATGCTCTTGAGAAAATGCATTGAAACACTTCAATGACACTCTATAAATCAGAAACAACAATTCCTCTAGGCTTCTTTAATGTGATGGAACACTTTCTAGTACAAATTCGCAGAAAAAGTACAACTCAAAAGTCTTGCATTATACTGATAGATGTATCCATTTGAGAAGCAATATAGATTAGTAGTTAACTTATTTAAGGTTAGAAATTACATTTTATAATCAGTTATAAGTAATGTGTACATGTGTTTGGTTAAATAGTTTGATTGACTAAAAAAAAAGATTGAACAACAAGCGTACCCTGAAGGGTCAATTACAAAAATTTACTTAGAAACTGAAAAGATTTTTTTTATCTCTTATTTTAGCAATGTACATTCCATGCACGCTAAATGCTGAAAAAATAAGGTGGCATAAAATAAACTGATCATTTTCCAACTCCACAAGTTTCTTAACCACAAGGAACTATTATAGGAGGAAATATCAAGGTATCTTGCATATACCAAGATGTCACTATACATCTGCACGTGTTGTTAAATTATGAAGAAATTAAACCTCACATTGAGTTAGTGCTAGCTTAGTTATTCTAATTAAATGTAGAATTTAGCATAGCTTGAGGACATAGGATTAATCCCCACCTTAAAAAACAATTTTCATAATCTTTACACAAGAAGTACAAAATTTACAACTTATACTAGTGATGCTGATGTTGACACTATCATCGAAACTCAATTTGTAGATTGGTTTAGTCAAAATTTGTCATTTAACTCATTCCCTTATTAAAATATAATGGAATCAAATTTCTTGTATTAATTTAAACCAAATCTTGTATGTTCTTATGTGCATTATATTCAACTCTTGAATAATAAGAAACACTAGTAGATGAAAGTGGACCAATCGAAGATGTCAAATGATGATGGAGGTCTGTTATTTATCTAAGGCGATGATGATATTACATGAGGAAGAGGTTGATGAAAAGGTGAGTGATGATAAGGATGAAACAAATGATGAAGAAGATTTGAACTTACATGATGATACTGACGATGATGGGGATGATGATGATTAGGATGAGAATGATAATGTGTAAACTAGATGGAGACGCTGATACGGATAGAAATTTATAATTTACTATTTTTGTTTATAGTATAACTTAAGTTTATGACATTTGGATGTTAATTTGCTGTTGTTATGCATTGTCATATACTTTTTGCATGCCTTTATAATTTGGTATATGTTATATTAATTGTTGATATATACAATTGTATTTGTGTATATATTTTGTCAATTCTTTCAAGAAAGGATCCCAATGTCAAGAAAGAAAATCAGCTACTTGAGGTCAAGGTGTTAGGCATGCCAATAGGAGGTCTGACCCTAATCTTGAAGTTATAGACACTAATCCACCTACCAATATGCATCATACTACACTTATCCTTTACATAGGAGCAACCATGAGTGCTTTTACTCCAGGTGTTTAGGATTAGTTCCAATTGCTAATTAAATTAGGATGGGTGCTATGGGTTCTTTCCTTAGTCCTCCTTATCCTCATCCTCATTCTTCTGACCAAGCTTTAATGTATCAATAACTTAGATATAACATTCCAATTGACACCCTCATTGCCAATCATATGAATCCTAACCCCAATACTACCCTCTCCTCACCAACCCTATCTTTAACCAATGGAAGAGAATGCAACTGAAAATAATGAAGCATAGCCTAGTCATTGAAGCACTTCCAATAAGACATGTATTATGTCAAATGGCAATGGATGAGTGGGATTATATATCTATTTCTAGTTGTAATTATTTTGTGCAATTTACGTAACATTTGAAGCATTTGGTTTTTGGAGATTTTATCCAAATGATGGTGTTGTGACGAGCAATGCTATAATTTCCAAGGCAAGTATGATGAAGCTTCACCTACTTGGTGTAAAATACCTACATCTCATGATTTATAGTCTACAGAGTTCAAGACAATTACCAGTGATTATTCACAATGACTTTATGTGTACCTTATCCATTTCATATACTTTTTAATAATTGTTATCTTATGAATTACAAAAGTACTTCGCTTGGGACCGTCAATATGAAGAACCAATAAGGGGGAACCTTGAAAATAGAGGCAATACATGTTTGGAGGATTATCTTGGCAAAGCAAGGAAGTTTAACAAAAAGCGTAAATGGCCACATCAGGATCATTGAAAAGAACTCCAAGAGGCTGGAAAAGAATACCAGAAAACATGTGAACAATTAAAAAAAAAAAAGGATCATTGGTTCATAAAATTTTTTACCATCTCTCCACATTTGTGGATCCATGCTTATGCATGAGCATAGAAGAAGTTTTGTAACTAACTGTATCTCTTATAACATTTTTAATTTGCTTCTAGGGGGAGGTTGATTAGAGAACTATTAAGGTGTGTAACTATTCCAAATCGATTTTCTTTATGGATTTTCTTTTTTTTTTTTTTGTTTTCATCCCTAAACATTTGTGGTGTTTCGTGTGTTTTCTACTTCCGTTCACATGTAGAGACAACAATTTGGGATGAAGCCTACTATTGTTTAGTTCTTCAACTGCACTTACAAAATTTATGGTAATTTAATTTAAATGACCCTTAGGTTGAAAAGAAATCATAGAAAACATATGTAAGCTAAGTCTTTCAATTTTAGTGATTCAATTTTTAGTATTAAATCTCACAAAGTTCACCTGTTTGATTTATCGTAAATATTGTGGTATTATAGCAATCTTTTAAACAACAGTTTTAAAACATTATTAATACTCAAGGGTCCTTGGATGGCAACTCTCAAGATCCTTCTGAGTTATTCTCAAATTCAAATGATTCATGGCTGAAGGTCAATCATAACAGAAAGGGTTCTATTTACAGCATTGGGAATGAGACTCTCAGAATGAGGAGTTTCTCTAACTTTAGTACCTCCCAACAAGCAATTTTAATTTATTTTAATTACAATTGAGCACAAGTTAAGTCCAAGCTCAACGACATGGAGGTGACACAAATCTTTTATAGCGGGTAGAGGTCATGACTCATGTGTTATCTCAAACTATGTTAAAATGATTTAAAGGGTGTGCTAACCAATTTTTTGGGGGGGGTTCACTTTGCAAGATTAAAAGTATCGTATACTTATGGAGAAATATAGCTAATTAGAGGAATCCAATTAAATACTAACTCAAAGCAATAAAGAAATTTAATGATGAAATGCATACGAAGCAAATGAAAGTGGGTCAACAAATCTTGATAAAGAATCAATAAATGTAAACTATATTTAGATTGCATCAGGCTTTCGACTCTAGATTTCAACAACCCCTTTGTAATCCTCAAGAAAATGATAAAGATGAGGATTAGGATGCAAAATATGAGGCTATAAACCTTGCAGATCATTGAGTTGTTGGTTTCTCCCCCTTTATGTGGTTTGTTTGAAAACTATGATCTTGGTTTGGTTATTGGATACTCATCTTTTAAGAATGTTTGTACACTTTTGTGAGATAAGCAGTTTGTGTATGCATGAAAGTTGGCGTTCCTTGTTGAAGATATTGAATATTGTGTGACTTATGTATGGTTGAAAGTGCTCTTTAGAGTTGGTTCATATGAGATTGTGTTGGATGAAAGTTGGCCTGGAATGAGCCACTTTCTAGTTGTATTTAGTATTGTATTTGCACAGGAAGGTTGTCCAATGTAGCTTTTTTTTTATATAGAAAACATGACGGAGTTTACCATTCGTCACTGATTAGTGATGGAAATTCCGTGGCTAATAAGCGATAAACAACACATTCCACATTGATTTATCACACACAACTCACGCCTCCCCTCTACTATTTGTCACTGACTCTGTCACTAAGCAGCGATAAAATTCCTATCGTCCATCACTTTATGTTTAGCGATGAGAAATTATGCGATGGGCGTGTTCCATTGCGAATTCCATCATTGATATAAGAATTGCGCCGCTAATTTTTCATTTTCCATCGCATTTTTCTTTGCCACTTGGACTTTTTTTTTGGGTAGTGGGATATGATTAAGATATAATTAAAAAAAAGGAAGGTTGTAGGACTTAACCTTTTAGTGATTATATTTGAATAAAAGTTGCCTTTTAAGAAATAAATTATTATTTTTATGTCAAGCATGAAAGGTTAATACACTTTTTCACGTTATATCTTATCAATGGGTTAATACATTTTTTTCATGTTATATCCTCTCCATCAATATCTAAGTATAACATATTGATGTTTAAGACAGAGGAACCCCTCCTTTTTTTTTGTGTAAGATGTGCATATATCTCATGTGATTATAGGTTAACATCCACAAAAAGCATTATTGAAGAAAAAACATGTACTCATGTAACGAACACACCTTGAATTGAAAATTATAAATCAAAAAATGTCATAATGGAGATCATATCTATATTGAAACAACTTGGAGCATGTGACTCCAAGGGTCTGATTCATCCATGTCATTGGTCAAAATAAGTCCATGCTACACATTTTATCTTAGCTTAAAAAGTTACTTTGGAGTGAAAGTTTAGAAAGTTTAGCAATTATCAACTCAAAGTTCATTCCAACAACTTTGAAAGCAATCTAGAGTTTGTTTCAAAAAGTCTAACAAAGTCAATTCCAAATCAAAGTCATTGGTCAATTAAAGTCAGTCATAGACAAAGTTAACAGTTTGCCAAAGTATTTGATGGCGACTTTCAAGCTACTCTAGAGGATAATACAAGGGGCATGGCTCAACTATTGATTTCCTCCATTAATTCTCCATAAGATTCATCCAATCTTGAGTTTCAATTCAGGGCATCCAAGTTTTCCCAAGTCCTTCTCACTTGGATATCCCAAGCATGAACGTGCATTTAATAGTGGAAGATGAATCATCAAAGAGGTTAAACTAGCACTAAATTAAGTATAGCCTTTTTATATCTCTTCTTTTATTTTCCTGAAGTTTGAGCTTTCATGTTCAAAGGCTAAGTGCACTAGTTTAATGATTTTCATTTGACTAGGAGTTAAACCGTTTCCCTATGAATTGTAAAGTTTGTATTCGTTGGAGGTTATTGAAAGTTGAAATGAATGAATGAAAAACAACTTGCTTGACTGCAAAAATCTCTATCTCTTTATCCAAGTATCTTTGGTGGTGGTTTGAGTAGATCCTTTAGATATATTGAGCGTAACTTGGCCTTTAATCAACTTATAGGTGGGTCTTTGGGCTTGTTGATGGTTTTTCCTTTATCCAAGTCCTATTCTCGTTACTTTAAACTCTATTTATGCACCAAAGTTAACTCAAACTATTCCTAAAGTCTGCACAGAAGCCAAGCACACTGTTTTAACTTTGAAATTCTGTCAGAGTGTCTCAGGTTTGAAACTACCAAAACTTTGATATGCTCCACAACCTATTGAAATGAAAATCCCAAGGATAAATATTGATCTATAGCAGTGTGGAAATGGCACAGAATAAATTTTTTTGACATTATTCCAATTTTTTAGCCTCAAATTTGAATTTCTTAGTGAGTTATGATTGTGGAACCTTATTCTCTCTATTGAACCTTGCTTGGTTTCTAAAATTTATGAATTATAATGACTTAATTCTTGAAAAATAAGAGACAGTGAAAAAATGTTCAAATTATGTACAAAATTTCAACTTGCACACAANNNNTATTCAATTGAAATATTCTCGTCTATTTTTTAAGTAAAAGTAACTTTTAAATGGAATACCATAGGTCTTAATAAATCAATTTTAAAATATATTAAAAATTATAGAAAAATTTAAACGAAGAAATCATAAAATTAAGATATATTTTCTATAAAAGCAAGGAGGGTTTGTGAGAGAATAAGTCTAAAGACACCAAATGAAAGATCCAGAGTATGATTTTACAAGTTGATTGAACAACTATAAAATTAGAAAATATTTTTTTAAAAATTAAAAAATATAAAGTTTAGAGTAGTCTCAAAGATATTTATAATAGAATGAAACCTTCATTGGAGAAACATTTAATTCATATAAATTTCAAGACCATCAACTAAAACATGTATACATACATACATACATACATACATATATATATATATATATGTATGTATGTGTATGTGTATGTGTGTGTATATATATATATATATATATATATATGTCTTTGTGTGTATAATATGTATCATCATATTGTACAGTTCCAAGAAACATATGTCCATCAATGAAAGTGAGAGCTTAGAAAATTTAGCTATTAAATCAAACCCTACGAAAAAGTTTCAGACCCCAATTAACATCAACTTTTTGGATTATCTTAGATAAGTTGCATTGTTCCTTACCAAACATTGCATTGCTCGAGCACTTAATGGCCGTATCTAGCTCAAGACTAATTTAGCATCCTATTATAATAAATTATTCAATTTTTACCAAGCCAATTCATTTTATAGTTAGATCGTATTTATGATTTGTTTGTTCAATATCGTCAGTTAAGAAAATATGTTGCAATGAGGCAAGTGTTAACTGTTTCTAGGACAAATCTAGTCATCTTGAATTCGGAAGTTGGTCCACATTGTTATCGGTTTAGGCAGACATCAGTTTATGCCGCTCAGAGCAGTGAATGTAATATTAATTAATATTGTCAAATTGCACTTCATAGACATGATGATACCTCCTCCTCTTGGGCAAGATAAGTATACCTGACAAAACTGACCCAAGACCGGAAATCCGAACTGAACGACTTGGACCCATACTCGACCCGACACCCGAATTATATTCACCCGAAAGTGAATCCGAAATCCGAATTGACCCGAACCGAATCATATTCGACCCGAAATATTCTACAAAGTTGCTTGTTTTGGCATGACGAGCATATTTGATCAAAAATTGGTTAACCTGAAATCGACCCGAACTGAACCATATCCGACCCAAACCGAAATGACCCGAAATGTCACTTCTGATATTGTCACATTTGGAAAATAAAAAAACTATGTTTAAGAGAATGCAAAACCGATAAATTGTGAAAGTAGCACAATGGTGTTGAGGTACGACAACCTCACAGTTATCAAACAACAAAGGCAGTGAAACAAATGAGCCCATTGCATGACATCTCATATAATAATTCAGGCAACCGCAGGATGAATTGTTTCTTTATTTTTCTTTTTTTTTTGCGATGACAATTTGTTGAGGACTAAGGTCCAAGGAAAATTTAAATATAAGTGACAAAGAATTGACAGTGCCGATAAAACAATTCAGCAACTGAATAGCACATGAAAATTCTCATGTTGAACTGTTTGACTACCTACAAAGTCATAAGAAGATCAAACACAATTGCACAATGAAGGGCCGAAGTAACTGAATCATCTGGGGATTAACAGAGTGCAACGTAAATGCAATTTGCTTAGTTCAATTGGTAAATGCAGGACCCGAATTAACCAAATAACAAATAGTACACAACTCCAAAAAAGGCATTACGATTCAAATAGAGAGAGAGCCGATATTTTGCAATCAACAAAGCACCCTATAATATTCTTCTCTTTCGGGCCTAACCAAACTTAAATTTAAATTTAATTTAACTTTTAAAAATAAAAGGGGAAATAAGCAGCAAATCCTAACAAAATATTTCTGCACACACATATCAATTTATATGAAACAAAATTCAGGGACGAAATAAAACATGAATGGATCACCATGACTATATGCATAGAAAAAAAAAAATTAAAGGAATGAAATATGATAAGAT